>PVKU01006648.1:0-99843 GCA_004027475.1 Anoura caudifer
CGGCCCGTCATCGCCCTCAGTGACTGAGAAAATCTGAACCAGGGATGTGCAAGAGAAAGACTTCCATTCAAGCCAACAGAGGCAAAGCTGAGGAGCAGATAGGACAAAGGAGAGATTGAAGAGCAAGCCGTCGGGTCCGGAAGGGCTTTGTATGGCTCTTGGTCAAAACCCATCTTTGTCACAGCGCCCCTGCCCACCCCTTCAGGGGTGGCAAGTTGTAGCCAAGATCCTAGCGAAGCAACCGTGGGACGTGGAGCCCAGCATCGGGAGTGTGGGTTTGGGACCAGAGGGTGGTGGTTTGAATGGCACTGGTGTCAATATCCATGTGGCCTCCTTTGTAAAGGCAGATGACAACCCTCCCTGCGACCCACAGCCGCTGAGAGCGCGGAAGGCGTTGGTGCAGGGTGCCGGGCCAGCTGTGAGTCCTCAGCACCTGGTCAGCGCTGTCACCATCAAGGGACCATTCCAAACCCTGTATCTCACTGGTGTCTTCCAAATCATTATCAGGACTTTGGAATTAAACTGCTGTGTTTGATCTTTGCTATTTTTCTTCTTTGAGCTTTGGTCTGTTCATCTCTAAAGGTGGACTAATACCTATAACACAAAAAATGTGCCCAGCACTGAAACTCCATATGTTAATAACCAGTGAGTATTGATCTCCCAACTGGAGGGTCACATGTACAACTATCTTCCCTAGAGTCAAGAAGAAAAATCCGGTGGGTTCAGATTCACTGGTGTAGTCCAGGCGAGGCCTGCCCAGGTGGGCACAGTGAGAGTCCTGGGCACTCCAGTCTGCATGGGGCAATGCCTTAAGTTAGGTGGCGTAAGCTTTCTGTCAGCGGTTGGAGCCTACGACTCTGTAGCTAAACAAAATAACCCCAAACCTGAGGTTTTTAGGGCTTGTCTCAGGAAGACGCTCAGAGCTGCAGACTTTCTGTGACCGTGGTGTCCTTGCTTACCTTCAGTTCCCGCAGGGAAGACAAATGTCCCTGCTGACTGGAGCCACCGTAGTGACAGTCACTTGTCCTCCGACAGCTGACTCGGGCAGTGGGCCAGATTAGGTACCTGAAGGAGACCCTAGGGACAAGGCCGGTTTTGAAATGATTTCCCCGACGTTACCTTCGGCTACCCAGTGTCCGAGACCTTGAACGGAGCCTGTCGGCAAGAGTGTAACCATTGAAAATTCTTCACGGTCAGAGACTGGAAATAGAAACTCACCCTCTTCTGGTTTTAGGTTGTTGGGTGTCATTCCAACCATTGGAGACTGTTGGTTAAGTTAGAGTAATATAGTCAAGGATTTAAGGGGTTTGGGTCCAGTTTTAAGCCCTTTCTCTACCTCTGGCTTGTCTTCAGCTCAATTCCTTAATCTTCTGGTTTCTTCCTCCACCTGTTCAAGCTGCCTCTGGCCACACGCTGAGTGCCATAGCTGGAGGAATAAATTGAATAATGGGCTCTATATCGTCACTGAGAATGGAGTAAATTGCTCTTCTGTGGGATCCATTAGCTCAACTGAGAATATTAGCCCAGGATTCTGGGTCTATGATGGACTATAAGGAATAGGGTAGCATCAATTCTAATGCCTTGTTTTGCCCCTAAATGACTTGACAGCAGATAAAGTGTACAGGGAAGAAAGGGCAAAGCAAGGACAGAAGAGAGAGCTTGGGGAGTCCAAAGAAGAGAGAAAAGATGAAGGGGTGGAGGATCCTAGGAAAAAGGGAGGCCTGAGTGGAGACACACAGAAGAGAGGAGATGGGAGTGGTGGGGAGAAAAACGGGACCGTCGGTCACTGAGTGAGAGGAAGAGCTGGGCTTGAAACGAAGATTCTAATCAGATAGCTGGTCATTGGGGTCCAACGGGAGGTATGGAGAAGGGGGCAGAGCCGAGGGGCAGGCAGGTTTGTTCCAGAAAGAGAGGGTTTGCTACAGTCTCTGGTCCTTTTGGGTGCTCTCTCCACATTCCTGGGTCTCCTCCCTCCTCAACCCTCGGCTGCTGGCTCTATGAGTTAGCTTTAACACTGTGAGGCATTTCACCTCTCAAAAGTGTAAGAAACTTGGCAAGATCATTCAGGTGAGAGGTCTTAAAGGCCCAGGGAGTTAATGGGTGGTCTTTTGGGGAAGGGCCATTACTCGGTTCTCCGAGTTAAACAATCAGTACCAGCACGTACGGCAGGAGATGATAGGCCAATGAGAAAAGAATAAAAGAGAACAAGACAATTTTATGGGTGTCTTAGCGATACCTGTTTACTCCTCAGTCCTCTAAGCTTTACCCACTAAGGACAACAGGAGTGTATAATTACCTCACAGCCTCACCTAGCCCCAAAGCAGGCTCATCTGTCTGCTTTGATGATTTAGGAGTGGTAATGGAAAATTGTAATAATAATGGCCGAAGCTAACATTTATTGCTTATTTTGTAGCAGGCTCATCCACCATGTAGTTTTCCAAAAGCGATTTGAGGTGATTTACAATAAAAGACAAATTATAAGAGGAAGGGAAAAACTATACATACATACCTTGGCTGAGAAAAACTACAGCAAATTTAACGCTTTCAGCATTTAGAGAGATCAACTCTTTTTTCTCTCCACCATCCTATGAAATAGCTACTTTTAGTGACCCCTCTTTTATGGAGGAGGAAACTGGGAAAACTAAGATTTGACATTATGTCCCTTGGTTGCCTTCAAAGGTAAGAAAGAAAGAGAGAAAGAGAGAAGAGTGAGAGAAGGAAGGAAGGAAGGAAGGAACGAACGAACGAACTTTGTAGAAGCCTGGCTACTTATTTTCAACAATAGCAACTTCTAAGCTGTTCACCAGAAAAAAAATATGTATTCTGCCTACAGAATGGCTGAAGCAATGCTGTGAAGTGTCTCTCTCCGCGTGGAGCTCTGAATACCCCTCCTGGACAGGCAGGCCCTTGAGACAAAGTCCTCCCAGAGCTTACTTAGGCCAGGAAAGACTTGCTCCTAAACCAACTTTGTGATTCTTTGCACTTGGTAATGAGACTTATGAAAATCTTCATTTTCCTTCTTTCAATTGGCTGGGAGGAAGGTTGGAACTGAGTGTAGTGCTCAAATACTCTTGTTAGTCTCAGCAAGAATTTCTTCTTCTTCTTCTTCTTCTTCTTTTTAAATATTTGTATTTCATGACAAACCACCTAAGTCTCTTTGGAAGGAAGCACAGTATAAATAAACAAAAGACAAACAAAATACAATTCTGTTGGGACCATGCTAGGGACCTAATACTTTACCAAAATAGTTTACACAACACCCTGAAAACTCTTTATCCCAAGAAGAGTATTCTAAACAGAACCCTGGGCAGACACTATCGTTCATGGTGTTTATCACATTTTTTATGCCTCTCAAATAGCATTCCACACCACTTTGGGCAAAGAACATCACATCTAGAGCAAATTAGCTGATTGCTCTCATATGTCTTGTTGTTACAGGGATCTAATTAACGTTTTGAATCTTGTCCAAAGCTGTGCTCTAAAATAACCCAATTTAAATCTACATTTATCAGTCAGGCTTAAAATGAAGAATAGTTCCACTCATTCCATCCGTTCACTGGTGAATGACTATGCTTAATTTGTAGATTTTTATTTGGTTTCAAAATTTCTTCCAGGAACAAAGCCATATAGCGTCCCACTGACTGACAAGCACTCCACTCCATGTACTGCCACCCACCCCGGGAAGCCTGTTAAGAGCCAAGATGTAATTTAATAACAAAATCTCATCATGTCATGTTTGCTATTTTTGTGTGATCAATCCTTTCAAAGAACAAAGCCTTTCGTTTCTAGAACTTTCCTTACAGGTATGATTTCCTCTGCCTCAGCCTACTCAATTTTAGTAATGTAGCAGTTTGATTATAACGACTCCATTTTATTTCATTTTATTCCTCAGAAGCATTTTTTAAAATTTTATTAAATGTATCGGGGTGGCGTTAATGAAATTATATAGGTTTCAGTGTAGAATTCTGTGACACATTCTCTGTATATTTCATCGTGTGTTCACCGTCCAAAGTCAAATTTCCTGTCACCATATATTTGACCGCTTTTACTCGTTACTGCCTTCTCTCCACCCTCCTTTCCCTCTGGCAACAAACAAACAAGACGAACAGATAAAAACTCATAGACACAGATAACAGAAGCATTTCGTTTGGGTGTTCAAAATGTGCAACTGGATAGAGCCGGTCATCAGGGCACTGGCAGGGACCATGTGTTACTGAGAAACGTTTTCATCCGGGGAGTGGACTTTGTAATCAACGTGCTGGCAGGTGTTTTTGTTGCCCATTTGAGTTACATTATCAACGGGGAAAAGTTATTTCAGAAAAGAAGCTTCATTTTGCCAATTTAAAAATGGCTTTGGAATTTCATCCAAAGGTCTCTGAAAAACAGTCATTGGCCTTGGTGCTGGTGCATCAAATAAATTGCGTATGAAACAAACAAGCTGGCCTCTTACTGAAGGTGTGGTTGCAGAGCCCCGTGACTCTGCGTGCCAGGGACTTCATCCGGCACATTTCTGAACTTTGCAAAATTAATTGTGCTGAAGAGAACATCATCAAACGCGTCCGGCATACAGAGTAAACATCTTCAAACCATGATTCTGCGCCATCAAACGCTCTCCAGCTAATTTCATTTGGTGCATTACTCTGGAAGAAAATCGAGGCCAAGTGAAACTGCGGAAATGGGAACAATGCAGGGAGGAAAAATCTCACCCCATTAAAGGAACCGTTTCTTCTCCGCACAAATAAGCCCACCACGCCTTGGAGGCAAGACCAGAAGGCTCCAGGATATTCTTAGAACGCCCGGCGGGCCCTGTTGTGCTGAGGGAGCCTTGCACCAGGGAGGAGGAAGGTGGTCTGAGCGGCAGCGCCCCAGCCCTAGGAGCATTTTAGGTATATGTAATAGACCCTCTCCCCGCCCCACTCCGAGGCGCAGAACCTGGTTTTCGTGTGTATTTACAGAGGAAGCTAAAACAAGGCGCCACGTTTTCCTCTGTGCTATGCACTGTTTGCAAAGCGCATTAGCAGCGTGTGGGCAGACGTTCTCCTTCCCGCGGGGCCTCCCCGCGCTAGGCCGGCCTTGCGTGAGGATTTGCACCGGCTCGCCGCTCCGCTCTCTCTGGCTCTCCCATGACCTTCCGAGACTGGCCTCGGGATTGGCCTCGCCGCGGAAGCACCATTCTCGGCGCTCGGGCCCCGGCGCGCGGCCGCTCTCCTCCGGCTCTCAGAGGAGGCCTAGCGGGCGAGCGCCGGACAAGCGCCGGACGAGCGCAGACCGGCCCGGCGGTGGGGAGCGGGGTCGGCCGCTGGGACCCGCGGGCAGCTTCCGGCGGGGGCGCGCGGGGCGGGGCGGAGGGCGGGGCCGGGGCCGCAGCGCCCCCAGCCGAGTGGCGTGCAGGCACCGCCCCCGCGCGCCGCAGTCGGGGCTGGAGCGTCTTTTCCGTGGCCCTGGTCGTGGCGGTGACCGTTGCCTCCGCGCGGCTCTGGCGGCGGCAGCAGCTCCCGGGGCTCGCAGAGGGCAGCGGGCAGCCCCTGGCCCGTGGCCGCCTCCAGCAGTCAGCTCTGGGACTGGGGGGCGCGGAGACGGCAGCGGGTAGTGCCCGGCCCTCCTCGCCTCCAGTCCGGGGCGACTGCGGACTCCCGGCAGCCCCCCGGCTGCGGCCAAGGCAGCGGAGCGGCCGGCGGGGAATGGCGAGATAGCGGCGCGAGAACCGCCCGTGAGTGCCCGGGGCGGGTGGGCACGGCGCGGGCAGTGGGAGCTGCGGAGCCCGGAGCCCGGTCCCGTGGGCGCGTCGCCGCGAGCGCCTGGCGGCCCGGGCAGCGTTGGGAGCAGAGCTCCAGCCGGCTCTGGTCTCGGGTCTCCGAGAGCATCCGAAGTGAGTGACCTGGGTGGGGGGAGGGGGAAGCGCTCGGAGTCGCTGCAGCTCTGTGCGCGCCCTTAGGCCACTCTCAGGTCCCGGAGGGCACCGACTCCGAGGCTGCGAACTTCTGCCCCTACGTAGGGCATTAGGTTCTGAGGCCAGAAGGTACCGGGGGTGGGGGTGGGAAGGAGATTTAATTTTTATTTTGTCTGTATTTTGATATGCTCATATCCCAAGGCTCTATATTGATTAAATCCGAAGTTAAAGTGCTAGCAATTACAGTGAGGCTTCATGACAAATGCCACTTCTGATGCGTTGTCTAACAGCACAGGCTGGGGCCATGAGTTCTGACCGACAGAAAACTGCATATCAGGCTTGTGGATTTACCTCTGGGCTTGAATAACGCGGGTCTTTCTGTTCCTCATCTTTTGCTAGCAAAAACATATGAAGTGTTTTACTTACAGTAGGGCATCTTTGTGTTTCTTTTTATAGGCGTGTATTTAATACAATCATGTATTGATACACCAGGAGTGGCATTTGTGTGAAAATTATTTTTTTTGCATTTCTTTTTATGTGTTTTTTAACATTGCATTCAACTTAAAAGTTTGCTTAAAGCTTTCCTTCCTATTTGTTCATTTTCATTTTCAGATTTACTTTTAAACAATTGCTTGAAGTGAAATTAATGTGACTTAATAGTATCAGTCAGTCAGGGATAGGAAAATGATCCCTAACCTACATTTAAAGCAATCTCCCCTCCCCCCCAATGACAACGCTTTAAAAGCGTTTGTTTGGTGCAGATGATGCTTGCCCCTCCCCTTAGATGATTATTTTGCTGCAGATCTGAAATCATATTTCACTGATATCAGAGGGTTGCTTGTCTGAGCCTGGCAGAGGAAAGGAAACCTAAGTATAGAATGTTTTTACTGTAAAAAGAGGAGACTGTCCCCTCACTTGTTTCCTACTTGGACTTCCCATTTTGTGGCCAGGTGGAACCTGTGTTGATTTGTAGGCTTTGTTAGGTAGGTACACGCTCAGTTGAAATATGAGTATATTTTTTAGGTGAACTACGCAGCTATTTCTCTCCCAAGAATCGAATGGAGGCTTATTTGCTTTGTAATAGGTTAGGTCACAACAAGCTCACCTCTCTTCTGGGAATTAGGGATCAGGAATGGTGCAGCTGAAGAGAACAAGCTTTTGTAGTTTTTGAATGCTTTTGCTTTTTGATGGCCATCCCTGAATAATAAGTTGGTGATAATAGGAAATAGTCCAGTATTTTAAATTATCCTACTAATTCGTGGGACAGGCAGTCCGTGACACTGTGGAAGATTGAGTAGATACGACAGGTATAGAATGGAAAGTACATACCTCTCCCCGATGCCCCACTGCACCCTGTTCTCCCCAGTGACCAGGGTTACTAGCTCCTTGCTTGTGTCTTTCCAGATGTGGCATATGTTAGTATAAACATTTAGTATGTGTTCTTTTTATTTGTCTTCCCACAAATAAGGACACATTGTATACTCTGTTCTGCACCAGCTCCCGCCCTCCCCTTAAGTACGAAATCTTGGCAGTCTCTCTGTCAGTACCTAAGAGAGCTGTCTCATTCCCTAACAGCTGCTGAGCACTCCATTAAGGAGAAACCATAATTGATTTAACCTCTTCTTTATTGAGATAGGTGCAGGTTGTTTGTAATATTTTGCTATAAGATTGTAAAACATTAGTTTTTGAGGTTTTTAAGTGGATTTCAATTATTGTCAGAGGCCCACAGAAGTAATTTACTTCTTTGCAGTACATTCCAGGAAATAAATGCCTCTTCTCTCCAATGAACACCTTTTGTTTTTAGGGAGTTTCCAAGGGATCCATAAGGGTCCTTGGTGTCTTTGTGATGAAGTGGTGAGGGCCAGGAACTGAAGTCACATTTCTTGATTAACACCTTAGTACTTTGTTTTAACACAAGGAATAAAAGGAGAGACATGGATTTTTAAGAATCATCTTCAAGAAAAATTCTTAGGAGTTTAAATATTTTTGAACATGGAGAAAAGACTTATACCTTTGATTAAGTTGAACCTGACAGCAGTTTGTTTTATGAAACTTGTTTGCCACCAGGCACTGAAATCCCTCTCTTCCACACATTTTCACTAATATCTCAAATTTTAATGTTGCTCTAATATGGTTACAGATTGCACATTTTTGGAGGAGGTTATTGATAAGTTTTAAAGGGGAATATGCTTTTAGAAAATACTTGGCTCTTTCATTCTAAGTTAAAAATTGAATTCTCAGAGTGCTTTCAGAACAATAAATTGTAGAAGTAGTGCTAATGCTAGAAACTGAGCCTAATGCGTCATAAAATTTGAGTATTAGCGGTGTTGAGCTTCATATTTCTATCACGTTTATTTTTGAGAGTGTTTCTAAGACTAGTGCAAGCAGTAGTGACCTTTTTGTTTTAACTGATCAAACAAATGTTTTAGCACTTAAGGTGCTTGCTTTTTCCTTGATTATTTGGTACCTGTCATCATAGTGCAAAACTGCTAATATTATTTATATTTGCTTTTCCTAAATAAGTATTTATTGAGCGTTTGTTATGCTATTTCAGGCAACTTTATAGGGACTAAGAATGTAGCAGGGCACGACGGACTGGCCCCACTGTAATGAGTTCACATCTTAGTGGGAGAGACAGAAAGCAGAGGAGCAATAAAGGAGATAATATCAAATAGTGCTAAGTACTGGAAAAGTAATAAAATAGGGGGCGGTGCTGCTGGTTTAGACTGAGTGCCTCTAGAAACCTCTCTGAGAGGGAAAGATTTGAGCAGAGAGTTGAAGGACAGAAAAGAAGCCTGTGGTTTGGGAGATCTGGAGGGAGAGCAGCTCAGGCTGCGGGAACAGCAAGTGCAAAGGCCCTGGGGTGGGGCTGAGCCTCAGGTGCCCGGAACAGAGGCTGCCGGTGTGGCTGGAGTTTATGATGAAGGGGACGAGTGGCAGGCAGGACAGCAGGCAGCAGGTGCTGGGATCATGCCCTGTACATTTGCATATGTCAAAGAATGTTTACAGAAGTGAAAATAAGACCTTGGACGGTGGAGTTTCTCTACCTGTTGTTAGCTCTGGAAGGGTCGGTTCCCCAGTGCCAGGAACAGCCTCGGTCACAATGGGCTGGGAATATTTGTCAAATTAATAAATAATCAAAGAGTTAAAAAAATAGTCTTGCTGGATTTGGGCCAGAGTGCTTCGATTCCGAAGTTTTCTTATCTGAGCTTTTCACCTGGGCTCCGGCCCTTGACATCACCAAATCCGCCACATTGTTGCCACAGCCTCTCAAATTATTGCTGAAGTCACTTGCATTTGATTGCTATTCTCTGAAATTAAAGTATAAAGCCTTAAAACCCTACCTAATTTTCCAGGACATTATAATGATTTCTAAGTCAGAACTTTACCTTGATTTCAGTGGATTAGCCATTTGCTTAAGTGTAAAATCTTCAAAGATGCCCCTTCCCCCCATTTCGTACAGAATGTTTCATTCTTCTGGGCTGACGGCAGGCCGATGAGCACATACGTGTTCTCTGCGCAGGTGCTGTCCTCCTCACGGAAGGAGTGTGTGCATGTTCTATTTCAGGGAATGTCAGGAACTGTGGCATTTCCTCTTCCCACTTCTAAGCTGTCATTCTAAATATATGTTCCTTTATGTTCATTGGAAGCTCGGGAAATGAATTTTGTGCCAAGCAATTGTTGTAGACGTCTAATAAGAATCTGCTCTCTTTGCCTTGACTGTGACTTTTGGGCTCCTGTTCAAAATCAGGAGTTTGGGAATCTTGCAGAATGAGGGTTTTTGATTTTTTATTTCCTGTTCTACTTGGTTGGTACCAGGACCCAATAAGTTGTTTCCAACTTAGGATTTTATCCTCCATCCCTCTCTCACAAGCTCTGTGCAAACACTGCCACCAGTGGGTTCTCGCACTCTGAGCTCTTCAGTCACCTTCGTCACTGCCACTGAAGTGAAGGCCCTTTGGGCGGAGGGCAGATGCTGGAAGCATCTATGGTAAATGTAGGGACTTGGGTGTTTGGGGTCCGGTACTCTCACGACTTCCTTTGCACTTCCTTTGTGAAATGGAGAGATGAGGACTTGCACCTTCGTCTTACACTGTCTGAAATCACAATGCGCCTTCTCACCAGCCATTGCTGCTGTTGCTCATGGGAGCAGAGGTTGTGTTTTATGGTTTTATGTTGCAAGTTGAGGGGGAAACTTCTGGTGGGCAAATTTTTCATGTACTTTTGCACAGAGGTGATACACTCTTGGCTCTTACCTGTTCGTAGAGCATGTGTGGAGGAAGGCTTGGAATTGTTCTCTGTGCCTGTAGGTGAGGATGCATGTGTTACCTACATTTTTAAGTGGCAGTACCCTGAAAGACCACAAGGAGGCGATACTAGTTCCTGAAAGTCTTCCTGTGGCTCTTCCCTAGAGGGGGCAGTGGGTAGGAGGCCCCTTGCTCTGCCTTCCTCAGACTGCTGAAAGCAGCAGGCTCCTCCCAGGAGACCCTGGGTCCAGAGTGCTGTTGAGGTGGTGGTGGCAGGAGAATCTGGTGGAAAGTAACACGTGGTGGCAGAAGTAGTGATTCCCAGTTCTAATATTAGAAATGCTAATGGAGCAGTGAGTCGTAAACATTCCGTGGACAGAATTGTGTGTCTGTTGAGTTTGGGGCGGGCGGAGCTGCAGAGAAGTAAAAATTCACCACCAGGACTTCAGTGCTGCAGCCCCCGAGGGTGCCAGCGTGCCACCTTTGAGCTGGGGTGCCCGTCCTTCCCCGCCGCCAGCCTGGAGCCCCACTGCCATGCCAGTGAGGGCCTGTTTCACGTTTCATGGCTTGGCATTTATGGCCCAGCACAAAAGCGGAGGAGGTGAGGGCGGCGTAGAAATCTTTTCTAAGAAGCAGTAATGAAGTCAGGAGCATAAATCTTCATCTGGTCAGAGCCTTATCCCGTATCTGGTCCTCCAAGACACCTGGGTCGTCAGCGTTTTACTGCAGCTGTAAAAATTAACTTTTTTTGAAAGCCTGGTTCTGATTTTGTGGTAGAACAATATAGAGTTTGAAATGCAAAGCTCTTATGAGTGACAGGAGCTTAAACATTCAGTCAAAACCAGAGGACGCATAGAATTTGAGAACCGGAGGAGACCTCAGGCCGTCCGGTCCACTTCTTAAGTTTCCTGATAAAGAAGCCAAGACCCAGAGGCGTTTGCAGTCAGACAGTTGTCAGATAAATGAAGAGGTAAAAGGATTTCGAGAACTTCGGATTGCACGCTAGCTGTAAGGTACTATTTATAAAATTTGAAGGAATATACAGTTTCATGTGTTTCTTGTTAAAAAATGAGCATGTCGTTACTAAAGCCCAAGGTATTAAGCCTAATATCAGCCAGAAGGGCATATTAAGAGTCGTGTTTTATTTGCAAGCTTGGGAATCTTTCGGAGCCTGGTGTCACTGGACTTTCTAACAGTCATCCCTTTAATTCCGTCTGGTGAGATAGGATGCCTTTACAGTTTTATATTTTGCATTTGAAAATATATATACTTTAAAATCTAGCACTTGTGGCCAAGTTGTTTGTTGTTTTCTAGATATGTTTTACAAATAGTTTCACTGTTTTTTAAAATTTAGGGCCATATAGGGATTTGATTATTTAAATATAGATCTAGCCAACTAGATAGTTTTGAAAATTGTCACTTACAAATGCTGCTGGTGGGTGTTTCAATTGTTACAACTTTCCAGGAGGGCAATTTTGTGTTACTCATCGAAAGCCTCAAAAATGTGCCATGTCCCTTAGTCAGGCATTTCCACCACTAGGAATTTAAGGAAAGAAAATAAAGCATGTGTACAGAGACCAGCTGGAGGAGTGGTCCTCGCCTACACAGGGCTACGGACACGGCATTCCTGTGATCCCCCCCTCACCAGACAGACCCCCACGTGTCCCCCGGCACACTGATTCTTAACTTGGTGGAAGTCTGCTTAGTGGAGTGAGTGTCTCAAAATCAGCAGGGGTGTGTTATCTGAGAGTTTGGGGAAAACTCATCTCCAGAACTGGTGACCTTCACAGAAAGTACATGCAAAAAAAACCCACCTCTAATTTACAAAAATGATTTCTGTGGCTTTGTTGTTTACGGTATTACGGCCGTTATAGAAACAACTGAAGTGCTCACCAGCGGGGAGACCGACTCTACCGATGGTGGCACGCACATGTGATGGAGCCCTTTCTGCGTTGAACGCGAGGTGGGGGGGCGTCCACTGATGTGGGCACATACTCAGAGTTCGTACACCGAAAAGGCAGATTACAGAACAGTGTGTGTAAGTTGATGTAAGGTCTTTGGTTTTGGAGAGTGAGCATGAGAGAGCAAGCTAGGCTGTGTGTGTGTGTGTGTGTGTGTGAGAGAGAGAGAGAGAGAGAGAGAGAGAGAATGAATGAATGAATGAATGAATGAATATGCCAGGAAGGTTATATACCAAATGTTAGATGAGATTATCTTTGTGTGTTGAAATTATAGATGACCGTTACTCTTTTTATTGTCCTGATTTCCAACCTAGAAAGCATGTTATGTTCTACAGGGAATGAGATCGGATCCCGTTTCCCATTTACAGGCTGTGTGACCTTGGGCACATCTGTGTCTGTTTTCTTATCTGGAAAATGGGAGCAGTGACGTCCAGCTTGCCGGGCCCGCCCATGGAGGCAGAGCGAGGTCTGGTGTGACCATCGATCGAGGCCCAGAGTCTACAGGGTGGGCAAACGTAGCTTTACAGTTGTGAACAAAACACAGTTTACTTTGTACCATTATTTATTTGTTATTGTAGTGTCTTCGTACAAATGACTGCACACCTGCTCTTGTCCCTCCCTCTATTCCTGTTAATACAGGATTTCTGAGCAGAATAACTTTGCTTTATAACTTAACATCAAACTGTTGTGAAGAGCATTCCAGGACATTCTGACAAAATATTCCATTGTTTCTGGTCACTGAGAAATATTTTGTTGACTTTTTTATTTACTATAAAACAAATACTTTCCATTGCCAAGGAATTTTATTTTGAGCTGAAGGCATTTTTTTTCTTCTGCTGTTGTTTTCATGAGTCCTGTACGATAAGTTCCTGAAGGGCAGGGCTGGATCTTCCTTCAGAGAAGGTGGTGTCAGAGTGCAGCGCAGCTCATTCACTCGGAACCAGTAAGGCCTTTTTGTGTTTTTTGGTTTTTGTTTTTGCCAGGCAGTGGGTGGGCGTCAGACACACAGCAGTGCCCGGGAAGGACATGCCCTGCCCCTTGAGTGACATGGGGAGTGACCAGTGCCGTTCAGGGCCAGGGGCACACACAAAATAAATGTGTTGTTACAATTGCCCATCAAGGAGGCCTCCTTTCCTCCCCTGCAATTTCAAGGGACACTTTGTTGTCATGTTACTTTTCAGCGAACACAAACATTCCTCCTGCTTATTCCACAAATTACAAGAGGAGCAGACTGGGTTATTTCTCCTTGACATTCAGCGATGATTTAGTGATGACTTATATTATACATGTGTGCGAATATCCTAGGCTAATAGTCTTAAAATTGCTGCTATATATCTTCTGTGAGGGACTTGCCTTTTTGAGATTATCTTTTATGAAACTACTGAGGTGGGTTCTTACCAATAAATTTAGGATGAATGGAAATCACGGGTATTCTACTTGGGAAATTCCAGCACGTAATCTTACCGAGGATGAGAGCAGTAAGGCGTTCAGCTTAAAATATTGTTTCTATCTGACAGTATCTGACATTAATTTCATAATTTGTTCATTATGCAGGGACAGTTTGTCTTGAGTTGGCAACAGTCGTAAATATTTTGATACGAAGTAGACCCTCAGTAGTCGCGAAAGATGTCTTGGAACTTCCCGACAAACACAGGCCTCAGGTTTCACTTCCCTCTCCCGTGCAGCCAGATAAAAGGGGATGGTCTCACGAGTCACCTTTTCTCGCTCCGCTCCTGCGTAGTGTGTGGTGAGTTACCTCACGTCCGGGCAGGGGCCACCCGCAGAGTCAGCGTTTTGTTCTTTGTATTTGCTGCCACCTTTCCTGTCCCCACCGTTGCTTTTCGTGGCCCCCTTTATTCCCCCTGTCCGCAGTGGAACCAGCAGTCGTCTTCCTTTTGGGTTTTTGGTTTTTTTTTGGTTGGTAGGTTACTTTTCATGAAGAAATACTCTTTATCCCCCTTATGAGAGGTACTGACTGAGCACGTCGTGGCAAAGAGAGCGGCCAGGCTGTGTTGACATGCAGACGTTAGGCTGTTGGCTGAACAGAGAATTGCGCCAACTTGCCCTTCCTGCACCGCCGCGGCTTTGGTAAAATCGCAGATGCCTCTGTGGTGGAACCTCTCGGCGCGCTCACCAGCAGGCAGGGCTGTGGTGGCGATACTCACGCACTCCATGGCTTTGTTGCGGGAGCAGAAGCTGTCGTGCAGGTGCCCTGGGGGTCTGGTGCGTCTGCCTTTCGTCCTCAGGCTTTCCACAGGGACAGACACACAGCTGTTTCACTGGCTCCTTGATTCTACTAAGGGGCAGACAGCGGTGACAGGAGACGGTGATGGCAGCTGAATTCGTCTCCGTTTGGGGGGAAGGAAAGACGGGGGGAAAGATGGATGTCAGCTGAGCTTTGGAGGACGAGTTGGTGTGTGTTAGCGGATGAGGGAGAGTGGATGACAAGGGCATCTGGGGAGGGGGAACTGTGTGCGCAGGGACACGGGGGACGACAGCCTGGCCTGTCTGCGGGCGGACTCTGCACAGGGCCAGTGGGGGGCAGTGGGACCGGGAAGTTGCGCCTAACTTCCAAGAGACAGTGGAAGCGTCATTTCTGCTAGGCCAAGGGCAGCCATGGAAAATTTCAGGCGGCGTGGGAGACCGACATTCCGGAAAGGTGGCTATGAGTTGTGCAGGAGAGGACTTGGGGGTCCAGAGGCAGTGAGGAGCGGGAGAGCAGGTCCAGGGAAGAGCCCCCAACACGCCTCAGCCAGGCTGGCCTGGAAGCCTGTCTGTGTTTTCTTAATGATGGCAGGGCAGGGGCACATGCGCACGGCCAGGGTGCTGACTTCAGGCTCCCCCCTCCCCTGAAGCTGCGATTAAACTCGCTGAAGAAGCGCTGATGTGCTCAGAGCTCTCACACACAGACCTGTGATGCCTTCCTGTTAAGTGGCTAAGTGGGCAAGGTGCCCCCCAGCGCGGGTGGTATCAGAGAAGGGGAGTGCCCTGGCCAGTGTGGCTCAGTTGGTTGGACCGCCATCCTTAACTGAAAGGTTGAGGGGTTCGGTTCCTGGTCATGGCACATGCCGAAGTTGTGGGTTCAGTCCCAGGTCCAGGACCATATGGGAGGCAACTGATCAGTGCTTCTTTCTCTCGTTCGCTCCCCTCCCCTTCCCCTTCTCTCTCTTAAAGCAACGAAAAAATGTCCTTGGGTGAGGATTAAAAAAAAACGAGAAAAGAAAAAGGGAGCAGGTGAAGGCTGGAGTGACGGAGTAGCAGAGCTAGAGCTGCTGGTCAGAGGGTACGAACTTGCACTTGGATAAGTCAGCTCCGGGGATCCGATGGACAGTGTAGTGACTAGTTAATAACACTGTTTTGTGTCCTGGAAATTTGCTGGGAGAGTAGATCTGAAGCTTTTCCACCACACACAGCAAAGAAGGTATCTGTGGAGTGGCGGATGTGTTAATTAGCTTGATGGTGGTAATCATTTCACCGTGTACAGGCGTATCAAATTGTCATGCTGTACGCTGTGAACACATACAGTTTTATTTGTCCATCACACCCCAGTAAAGCTGGGGGGGAAGTAGGTTGCACCTCTGGCGAGATGGAATAAGAATGCTTAGAGTGAGATCTTTATTGAAGTGAGAATTTATGATGATCTGGGTAGTCATAAGGACAATAATGGCTTTTGTTATTAATACCTTCGTGTTGTGTTGCCTGCCTAGGAATTTTTCAGACTAAGAATGCGCCCTCTGTTTTTAGTGCCGCTGCAGGATGGGCTTTTAGACGTGCTTTGTGGTGAAGTGAGGAGACAAAACACACTCTCTTTTCTTTCCTTTTGTGTTTGTCCTCACCCAAGGGCATCTTTTCATAGCTTTAGGGAGAGGGGAAGGGAAAGAGAGAAACATTGATGTGAGAGAGAATCGTTGGCTGGTTGCTTGGACCGGGATCACACACACCGAGACCAGGGATCGAACCCACAACATTCCAGTTATAGGACGGCGCTCCAACCAACTGAGCCACACTGGCCAGGGCGTGCCTGCTTTTTCTTTTTGAAGATTTTATTTATTTATTTATTTTAGAGAGGGGGAGGGAGAGACTAAGAGAGGGAGAGAAGCATCAATCTGTGGTTGCATCTGGTGTGCACTCCGCTGGGGACCTGGCCAGCAACCCAGCATGTGCCCTGACTGGGAATCAAACCTGCGACCTTTCGACTTGCTGGATGATGTCCAACCAACTGAGCCACACCAGTTAGGGCACAACCTGTATTTCTGCATCTTGCTCATAAATATTTTTCTGGCAGTAGATAAGACCTTGTTCAGACCGAGACCCCTCCTGGCTGTTTCTGACCCTTGCTTTCCCCACGCAGCGGCTGGTGGAGCAAGGCGAGGGGGTGGGGCTGAGGCACGCTTCTCCAGGGTCGCCTTCCCAGAACAGTCCGTAACCTGTGCAGGCTCAGCAGCCAGCTCGCACGTCACTGCTCTGTGGAATCTGCTTTCTTGACAGACGGTCCCTTTCCTGAATCGTTCTGCCAAATGCCAGTCATTTCAGGGTCTGCATGCCACTCTTATGTAGAAGGTTCAAGAAAATGTGAGGTAATGTTTCAGGTTTTTTGTTTATGTTTTTGTTTTTTTTTTTTAAAGAAGCATTTGTATTCTAAGGTTTGGAATTAAACAAAACCATAAAGAAAAAGAGAGAGGGGGGAAAAAGCTATTTAAGTTCTTTTGGAGACGAGAGCTTCGGATTCAGACCCCAAAGAATGTTGAGAAAAGGATTCAGGCACATTTTGGTAAAAAAAAAAAAAAATCTGTGCACTGAAATAAAAGTCTTCAAACAGTTTATGTTTTAAGGTTGTTTCAACAGCAAGACCAGAACCTTTCAGTGCCAGTGCTTTTTGAAACAGGTTGTTAACTGGCGCCCTGAGAACGGCGTTGGCCTGCGTGCATGTTTTGTTTGGCCTGCATAAGGTTTCTGAAAAAACTTGGAATTAGTTGCCAGCATTTAAAAATAAGGTGATTTTACATTTTAAACAACAACCACCTGGCATTGCTGGCCCTTTTGGAAAACCTTGAAGGTCTGTGCCGACAGTGGGCTCCCGCGGCTTCAGGGCAACCCAGCAGTGAGGGCTGACTGCCCACCGGCGGGTCCTCTGAGTTTCCCAGGAAACCCACTGCACAGCCTCTGCAGCGGGTCAGCTGACCGGGCGGGCCCTCCCCGCGCGTGGGTTTGCACCTGCTGCGTGAGGAGCGAGGCAGCGCAGAGCATGCTCAGGGTTGGAAGGAGAGCAGCCAGGTGCTGGCCGGTGGTTGTTGCTGTGTCCCTTGAACTGCCTGCCGGCCCCTGGCTGTGACGTGGTGAGTGGAGGTGCACGGTGAAGCAGGTGCTGTGCCCCCGAGAACGGGCATCAGCTGGGGCGTCAGGGCGTGATCAGCTTTCCCGAATCGCACTCTCCCTCTGCTAGTTGGCTGAGCTGACAGACTAGAGGTCACCTCCAAGAGTAACACAGCTGTAACATCTTCATGACATTTGAAGCAGGGAAGTAGGCCCTGGGTCAGCGTTGTGTCATCTTCGAGTTCTTAGAGGATTTGTCCTCGGGGACATTTGTCCCAGGTCACATACCTGCCACTTAGTCATTGGTGGAGTAGGGACTGGAGCCCGGGACTTCCAACTGGTCCAGTGTCCACATTTTCCAGTCTAGTGCCATGGTCTTGGGATGCGATTTGTAGTCAGACCTGGGTTCAAATCCAAGCTCTGCCCCTGACTTGCTGAGTGACTTCAAGCAAGTGTCAAAAATCTCTCTGTGCCTCATTTTCCTTGTTATAAAAAGGGGAGAATAATGATACTGACTTTATGTTGTAATGGGATTAAATTCAATATTGGATTTAACGAACGTAAAACACTGCCTGCTCATCGTAAATATAAACAATGCACGACACCTGAAAAATAATGTTTACGAACTGTATGTTACCCTGGTTGACTTAGCTAAAACCAGCCTGTCAGCTACACAAAACTATGACGTAATTACTATTTTTCCCTCTTAGAATGTAGAAGGAGCTTAAGGATAATTTTATTTCACATGTTTAAGAACAGTCTCTAGCAATTTGGCTTGATAAAGTCTTTTTATTCACAGATTTTTCAGTAACAAACCAGTGCATTCAAAAGCAGGCCATTCAGCTTTCTCTCCAGAATGTAGAGAAACAACTGGGCATCGTCAAAGCATCTCAAGTCCTCGCCAAAGACTCCACGGGGCTGGATCTGTGCAGCTCGCTAAACACGTGCTGATGACCCAGCACACGTGAAGCCCCCTTAGATGCAAGACAAGTCCCTGCTCTTAGGGGGGGCCCTAACCAATGGGAAAAGTTCGGGGTGGTGGCAAGACAGGAAAGCATGACCTCCGGGATTCCTGCTGCGCTGCGCTGAGTGTCCGAGTGGAAGGTAAGGGAGCGCAGCGGGAGCGTGAAGAGAGCGCCGGGCCCTGGAGGTCACGGCCTGGGAGAGCGCCAAGTGTAGAGCTGCCCCCAGGTCGGGGGGGGGAGTAGAAAGGGGGCAGACTGTGGAGCCCCAGTTGGAGTTGGAGTGTGTCCCACCTACAGTGGGAGCACTTGGTGGGGGGGTCTCCGGGTGTTTGGCCTGGAGCTGGAACAGATGAGGAGGGCTAGAGAGAGATGCGAGTTAAGGTCCAGTGAGTCACTGTGGAGGACAGGCCGCCCAGGCCCTTGCTGGATGGAGGCCGTGAGTCAGATGAAGGCGTGGCTGAGAGATTACCTGTGCAGATGCGGACGAGGGCCTGAGCAGAGCCCTGGACACGGAGGTGGAGGCCAGGGCAAGGGCCGAGGCCTGTGCTGGTGGTAAAGCAGGTGAGTAGGTGGAAGGGGTGAGGAGGGAGAGGAGTCAGGGGTGACTCCTCTTTGGGGATGGGTGCCATGAAGGGGCCGGGGTGCACTAGAGCCAGTGTGGAAGGGAAAGTGAGCTTAATTTTGCACGTGCGGAGTTTCTGAGGAATCTCTGAGATATGTAAGTGGATATGTTGTATCAAACATTTTGTCGTTCCCAAAGGACCTCATTGGGGTGGACTTGGGAAGAAAGGCAGGACACTGTCCGGCAGCCGGTTAATCTGTAACTGGGAGGGGCCGGTGCAGGAAGCACCAACTCAGAGGGTCATCAGTTACAAGTGGGGATGAGGAGGCAACGCCGTCAGGGAGGGATGTGGGGTGAGGAAGCCGTGGGTGAAGGATGGCATCCTGCTGGCCTCTCAGGTCAGTGGGGGAAGGCGTGGCTAATTTCACGGATAGTGTTGGGATGTGTGGTAGCCATTCAATGGGGAGAGGAGGGATGAGTCCCCGACTCATACTGTCCACCAAAATTAATTTCATGGAGATTAAAGCTTAAAATATCAAAGCCTTAAGTGTACTTAGAGACAAGTTAGGTGACAATTTATAATCTTGGAATGAGGGGAATTTTGGTCAGAAACCGTAAAGGACAAAATTGAGAAAATGACTTAATGAAAGTCTAATAGGAACCTCAGTGGGAAATATATTTGCAATGCATACGACAGAGTTAGCGTGAGCCTTAGGGTATTTCTTTCTTACAAAGCAGTGAGGAAGAGAGTTAGAAAAAACGGAGAAAAGGTAGAATAAGCAGTTGATAAACACAGCATTGCAAATTGCCAATAAACATGTGAAAGGGTGTTTTGCCCACACAGTCAAGGACACGCTGCTGGCCTTACAGTTGGAAGAGATTAACATTTAGGAAAAAAAGATACCCCTTGGCCTTGGAGAGAGTGTGGGGAAGCAGACACCGGAAATGTTGCTGTCCTGGTTCTTTTTGAAGGTTAGCTTTTGTCACGCTTTCTGCATTTAAAAAGTCTCCGGTTAATTTTGAACAAGAAGGAATGTTCTTCAGGTGGTTTCTTCTCCGTGGTGATAAGAGGGTTCCGCGTTGTGGCAGAGGCGGGGACAGGCCCACGTGTTCGATGGGCATTCGTGGACATTTGGGGGAGACGGTTGCGTTCTGGCTGCTCTGAGAGCCTAGCAGAGGTGACAGATGAGTACACATGTCACTCTTCAGTGGAGAAAGCTTCCCGTGGGGACTGAGGGACGGGAAGGACGGCAGTGTGGGGAAATCAGGAGGGGAGCTGCAGCGTGTGTGTGCGTGTGCGTGCGTGCGGTGGAGGGGACCCCGGTGGCCATGGGAAGGGCTTGCTCTGCCAGGCCTGTCCCAGAACCTGCGGGGGCGCAGCAGGAGCCTGGGGAGGACTGTCAGCCCTGGAGCGGTGGCTCACTTCTGCTTGGGTGGTGACGCTGACCGTGGACAGGCTCTCGAACTGCCAGGCAAGGCCTCACTGGAGTGAACACGACAAAACTGACGGAAGGGTCCTTAGAGACAAAAACCCTGTGTGGCAGGGCGTGGACAACTCCCTGGAGATGCAGAAGAGTGTGAAGATGGTAAGAAGGCTCTGTTTGAACTGCAGACCAAGAAACGGCTGTGGTTCCTCTGGGGAAGCAAGCGGTGCGCTGCAGAATCCACAGAGGCATATTCGCATCACAGGGCAAGAGCTCAGGGTGCGTTTTCTGTCCTCCCCCCGCAAGCAGCACGCGCCCCGAAGCTGATCACGGACGGAGCCCTGCTTGGACTCCAGGCTCCTCGGTGCACAGCGCGTCCGGTGTCCATTCCTGTCTGCGTGCCCCCGCCCCAGTCAAAAGAAGTAACTAGCAGTTCCTTCTGTGAAGTGGTCAGGTCCGAACACCTTAGTAAGTATTTATGACCTGGCACATTAATAGCAGTTAAAAAAATAACGCACATCAACTTAAGGGGAACAGCCACACGTGCGAACCCTTTGGGGCTATCGCAGCTCCCCCGCCTTTGGAAACTGGACGCTGCCACCCTCGTTTCCATTTCCACCTGAGTTTTGGATGGTGCTTGTGTTTGTCACAGCGACCAACGAATACCCTTTCCCTGCCTATTCCCCACCCATCACTAAGACGTGACATCATTCAAAGGCCCATAACCGCCCTGGCTCCGAAACGGAGCTGTCCTGAGCTCAAGGTTCTGACAGTGTGGAGCACAGACCACTTTCTTTGCTTTGAAAATTAAAGTGTAAATGCTCAGTTTGCTTCTTTGCCCTGGGGCTCCTCAGTGCAGGGTCTGGGGGCCATAGCCCTGACCTCGGCTCCCCTGTTCCGCAGTATGTGGGTTACTGTGAAGCCTAACAATCAGAGCATAGAGCCCGGACATAAATGTGTTTATGTCCTGCTATTTCATCTAGCCACCAGCCAGTTTTCCGAGTCTGCTCAGTGCCAGCCGCTGTGCCTGGACATGGGGGTGGGGGCAGGGGCTAACAGCGACCTCTTCCCAAGAAGTTACAAGCTGTTGGAGGAAGGACAAATCGGGAAGTGATACCTTCGGGCAGGGCAGGGCCAGCAAACAAGGCAGGGCTCAGGCAGGCTTTGTGGAAGCTCCTCAGCCCAGCGCGGTTGTGGGAAAGCAGCCCTGGGCAGTGCTTAACAATGGGCATGACTCTGGTGTGGTAAAGCTGTTTACAGAAGCCCAGGTGGGTGGAATGTGTCTCCTGGGTCCTAGTTTGTGCGGCCCTGCGCTGGGCGTGTGGGTGAAGCCCCGTGGAGGCAGAGGGAGCCTCCGCAGGGAGTCCCAGAAGGGGCTGCAGAGGTGGTGGTGAGCTCTTCCACCTCCTGCCTGGAGGTTCCCAGGTGAACTGAGGAGGGTGGCAGAAAGCAGTAGGGAGGGAATTGCGGTCAGAAGGGAAATGAGTGCAAATACGGAGTCGCGAAGGAATCCAGCAGCTTGGAGAACAGTATCTGTTTTAATGTGACCTGGAATAAGATCGGGGGGCGGGGGGTGGTGCCCATGAGGCTTCTCCCTGGGTTAAAACTCTAGTTTCATGAATCGTTTTTCTCATTGTTTTGTTTTCTACCTCATTTTCGGGGTGAATCACATCCAGTCGCTTCCAGAGAATGGATGCGTGGCCGGTTGCTGCCACCTTCAGAGACTCGGTTTGCTGCCCGAGTAACTCGTTACCTGCCCTGCCCTCTAGGCATGGGCATTCTGCCGATGCAGCAAGAGACAGCTCTCCTCCTCTTGAGAATTAGCTCCTGGAATTCTGTAACAATGTGTTCTCCGAGAATAAGACATTGGTGGGAAAAAAGCAAATTCTGACAATGTTGCGAATTGGAAGGGAGCAGAGACAGGTTTCACATGTGTGTTCGTTCGTTTGTGTTTCTGGAAATACGTTGGAAGGCTATGTTCGTATACTGTTTTGGTCTCAGATAAGTCCGTTTGGAAGTTCTGCAGGGGAGAGAAACCAGGTCCACACGAGCCTCGAATGTGTTACCTAAATGACTTGCTCAGAGTTTTCTCTGTAAGCGTCAGGACAAAGAAAGGCTGCTTCATCACCCGCCTGTTTTCAGTGAAGCAGGCATTGGCAAGTCTGCCTTCGATTCTTCTGCACCTGCTGCTCGCCGACCTCCTCAGAGGTGTCCCTGATCAGCGGCTGTTGCTGGCACGCACCTCTGCCTGCTGCCTGCCAGCAGGAGGGGGTGTGCAGCACACGTTGGGAAGCTTCTGTGGGGCGTCTCCGCTGCACTGCTGGAGGCTGGAGCCAGAGGGTTAAGTGATTGGCCCTCAGCCCCACCCTAATCGGTGCTGGGGCCAGGGTGACAGTGTGAGTCCACACGCAGCCCCTGGCCCAGAGCTGGGCCTCGGCCAGCCCCGCCCCTGCCACCGCAGGGGACACTCTTCTCGTTTCCAGAACAACCCTCAGCTTGCAGCGAGGGATTGACTGCCTCACTTCAAGATAACGGTTAGCCAGCCGGTGCATATGGTGTGTGATTATTTTCATCTGCTTTGTTCAGTCATTCCGTTACACGCTGCGGAATTCTGTCACACTAGCGGTGGGCCTTTTAGACGTTCCAGGAGTGCATCTGCACTGTGAGGCGCACTTCCAGGGGCCCGATCGACTGGGAAGTTGCTCGTCCAGAAAACAGCCGAGCACTGTGGAAGTGGGCGCGTGTGGCCCTGCGCGTGTCGTGGGCCTAAGGACTTCGGCCGTTTGGGACCCGCGGCCTCAGCTCCTGACAGCGCTCAGCGCAGCGAGAAAGGCTCGCCCGCGCCTTTCTCCGCGGAGGACGTGTGGTCAGCTCTCTTGTGAGGCTCCGGTTGTTGGACCTTGGATTTCCTTTCTTCTGTCAAGTCCCTGTTTCTCATTTCTCCTGTGACATTTTCTGTCTTTGTCTTCTGTTGTTTTCTGAAAGATCGCTCAACGTTTTTATCTGTCTTTGAAAAAAATTACTATCAAGCAGTGTATTTAACTTGTAGGAGCTAATTTTATTTCTGACTCTTTGTCCTTGCGCCTTTGTGGTTGTGCTGTGGGTGCTGTGAGTTCGCTGTCCACAGGTGCTTGTCTGCTTGTGGCCTTTTTCCTATCAGTCTTCCCATTTTCCACAGCCTCCCTGCTTCCTTGGGGGTAATTTCTATATTCCCTTTGGTTGTCCAGCTTATACTGAATTTCTCTGTAATGCCGTAGGCATCACATAGGCAGTGGCAGGCAGGAGTTTGTTTGTTTGTTTTTTTAATTATATTTGATTGATTATGCTATTACAGTTGTCCCATTTCTCCCCCCTTCATTCCCCTCCACCCTGCACAGCCCCTCCCACCCACATTCCCCCCTTTAGTTCATGTCCATGTGTCATAAGTTCTTTAGCTTCTACATTTCCCATACTATTCTTGCCCTCCTCCTGTCTATTTTCTACCCACCGTCTATGCTACTTATTCTCTGTACCTTGTCCCCCTCTCTCCTCCTCCCACTCCCCTGTTGCTAACCCTCCATGTGATCTCCATTTCTGTCTTTCTGCTCCTGTTCTAGCTATTTGCTTAGTTTGCTTTTCTTTTAGGTGTGGTTGTTAATATCTGTGAGTTTGCTGTCTTTTTACTGTCATATTTTTTATCTTCTTTTTCTTAGATAAGCCCCTTTAACATTTCCTGTAATAAGGGCTTGGTGATGATGAACTCCTTTAACTTGACCTTATCTGAGAAGCACTATATCTGCCCTTACCATTCTAAGTGACAGCTTCGCTGGATAGAGCAATCTTGGATGTAGGTCCTTGACTTTCATGACTTGGAATACTTCTTTCCAGCCCCTTCTTGCCTGTAAGGTCTCTTTTGAGAAATCAGCTGACAGTCTGATGGAAACTCCTTTGTAGGTGACTGTGCCCTTATCCCTTGCTGCTTCTAGAATTCTCTCCTTCATTTTAATCTTGGGTAATGTAATTATGATGTGCGTTGGTGCCTTCCTCCTTGGGTCCACCTTCTTAGGGACTCTCTGAGCTTCCTGGACTTCCTGGAAGTCTATTTCCTTTGCCAGATTGGAGAAGTTCTCCTTCATTATTTGTTCAAATAAGTTTTCCACTTGTTGCTCTTCCTCTTCCCCTTCTAGTACCCCTATAATTCGGATGTTGGGACGTTTAAAGATGTCCTGGAGGTTCCTAAGCCTCTCCTCATTTTTTTGAATTCTTGTTTCTTCATTCTTTTCTGTTTGGCTGTTTCTTTCTTCCTTCTGGTCCACTCCATTGATTTGAGTTACAGTTTTCCTCCCATCACTATTGGTTCCCTGTGCGCTTTCCTTCATTTCACTTATTGTAGCCTCCATTTTTTCCTCCAATTTGTGAGCAAAATCAACTAATTCTGTGAGCATCCTGATCACCAGTGCTTTGAACTGTGCATCTGATAGGTTGGCTACCAGTGCTTTGAGCTGTACATCTGATAGGTTGGCTATCTCTTGGTCGCTTAGATGAATTAGCTTTGGGGCTTTGATCTGTTCTCCCGTTTAAGCCATTTGTTTTTGGGGGGGGGTCTGGTCATGGTTGTTACGTAGTGAGGGGAGGAGCCTTAGGTATTCACCAGGGCACAGCCACGTTGCTGGGTTGTGATGCTGGATGGGGGGGGGGGTCCGAGAGGGAACAATGGCGTTTGCTCCGCTCTCTGCTGGATTCCAGTCCCTTCTGCCGCTTCCTCCAAGCAAATTGGGCCCTCTGGTGCTGATTTCCATGTGGGTGGGCTTGTGTACATTCTAGGACCCTGTGGGTCTCTCTAACGAACTCTCCTATGAGGCTGGAATTCTCTCCCGGCACCTCAACTCCCACAAGTGTTTTCAATAGGTGCTTTTAGGCTTTATTTCCTGGTGTAGTCTGTCTTGCTGCCCGTTTTCATCTGGTTTATCTGTGCACCAGTGTGTGACTGCGGTCAGCTGCCTTATGCACCTCACTTGGTCTGCTCATTGCCTCCCTGCGCTTGGTAACTGCCACCTGTGCGCCTGGGGTGTGCCATCCGCTGCCTGTGTGCCAGGGACCACCAGCCACCGCCTTTTCCTGCCAGGATCCCTCTCTGCTGGCCGCTGACTGCCCCTCTTACCAGTCTGGGTGAATCGTTGTTGGATTTCCATACAATTCAGTTTTCTATCTGTTCTGGTTGGTATTTTTTGGTTCTATATTTTTGTTGTCCTTAATTTTGGTTGTGAGAGGAGGCACAGTGTGTCCACCTACACCTCCATCTTGGCAAGAAGTGAAATAATCAGGAGTTGGTTTATAGTTGTGAATTTGTGAAACAACTCACAACTATTGTTATTTATTCACTGATTATTGTAGTGTTTCTTTGTATCATTTGTCCATTTTGTAAACTGCGTTTGCCCACCACTGCACGTTTTGTGATCCTTGGTTGTCTGTTCCAACATAGAAACAAGCCGGCGTCAGGTCTGACCAGGAGTGGTTAGTAAGGGGAAGGCCATGTCGGCGGGTGGGCTTCATCCAGCAAGAGCAGGTGGGGGCAGCTGCTGTGCGGCCCCTCAGTGGCAGGTGTGCAGGGTGGCCCCCAGGACCTGGGACTGTATCAGCTGCTCCGGGTGCCTTGACTGTTCTTCATGTCTGTAGGGAGAACGCCGTTGCGGAGCTGGGAGTAGGAACGTAGCGAAGGTGACTTCTGTAAGCAGACCTTCGAATCCTTCAGTTTCAGCCCACAAGTCACCGCCGCCTTCTTCGTGCACCCCGAGGGGGTTAAATGGCACCCTCCCCACCATCGCTGCTCTCCCACCAAATCTGTCGGCTGTCCTTGCTCTTTACGGGGTCTTCCTGCACCTCCCACCACACGCTGCACACACAGCACTCCTGTGCGCTTGGCGTTCTTCCAGGCGCCTCACAAGTATTTGCTCCTTTAACCTCCACAACAAACCTACGTATCGTCCCCACTGCACAGATGAGAAAACCAAGTCACGGAGAGGTCAAGGTCACACAGCAGGGGGCAGAGCTGGGGTTCAGACCCCATCTGTGTGTCAGCCAGCCCACGGTCCTGCCTGCACTGCGTCGGTGAGACCCTCCCTGTCCGCAGCGGAGCCTGAGCCTCATCGCCGCACACACCGCCTCCGCCGTTAGAACCCAGTCCTCGGCTCTGCTGTTCTCCCTGGCCTGCGGCTTCCCCGCCTCCGCCCTTCCCCCCACCCCCACCCCAGAGAGTCCGTCCTCCACGCAGCAGCCGGAGAAGCCGTCCCAAAGTGCGCAGCAGATCGTGGATCGCACTGATTGAGACACACCGGCAGCTTCTCAGCTCAACCCTGCTACCCTCCACAGCCTCCCCGTGGCCCCGAGGCCCCTGTGGCCTGGCCAGCCCGCGTCTCTTGATGTGTCTCCCTTCTCTCCCCAGGGGTTGCCCTTGTCTTAGGGTCTTTGCACTTGCTGCTGCTGTTCTGTCCCCTCATCTTGTCATGGTCCTCCCCTCGTCAGTCAGATACCAGCCCAGCGTCCACGCGCGCACACACACACACACACACACACAGGCGCGGGCACTTGCACAGAGACTTCTGGTTTTCAAGCATATGTTAGGATCTTAAACTTCTTATTTTTTAGGGCTGTGCCCCTCCAAACTGCAGTCTAAGGTCATTGAGGGCAGGGACTTCGGTTGAGTGTCGTGCCCCCAGTGCCTGGAGGGGGACCTGGCACTTGATAGGTGGTCACAGCCCCTCCCTGCCACCTGGAATGCCTCCGCAGGTGTTCAGTGTCTAGCAGAAAGGCACGGAAGCACCTGTCTGCCGAGGTCCCTTTCCCAGCACGGTCACTGTGACGTTAAACTTCAGTCATCTGTGTCATTATCGATGTTTTTGTCACATTTGCAAACCCCTTCTATTATCCCATTTTTTTAGTCTTTAAACTACTCAAATGTATATGAAATAGAAACTTTATATCACAGTGTCCATGGAAAACTGATACTACTTGTCATAAACAAGTGGCTGTCAAAGTCAACATATATAATTAATTTAAAGTGTCATTACGCGTATCGCTTAAAGTTGTCTACCAAAACTTCCGTTTTATGCACTGCTTTTCTATGTTCTACTAGCATTAGAGTGGAGAGTTGATAAACATGTTCAGTCATAATCTTGAACTTGAAGCCTGTCATTGGAAAATGGACCCTATGGCGGACCCTGAAGCAGCAGCTGGGTCCGAGTGCTGATGCCTCCTAAAGCCAAGTCAGCTTAGGCCTGGCATCTCCAAAGCTGTTCGTGTGCCGGACGTGTCCGTAGGTGTCCGGGTCCACTTTCAGCCTCAGTGCGCGCAGCACGAGGTGCGTGCTCGCCGGAGCTGGAACAGCGTTTGAAATTCTTCTCCTCGTCTAGGACCGACTGCGCTGTACGGTGATGGACATTGCCGCATGTCTCAGACGACCGTCCCAGAGGGTGGCCAGCGAGAGCGTGAGGATGACTTCACGTTTCCGGTGGTTCTTATCAACACTTACTCTTCTCTGTTTGATGAATCAAGGAAACAGCCAGAGGAAGGGTAAGTGCATCGGTCCCAGAGAAGGAACGGACCGGCCTGCTGTCCTGGGCCTGCATCGCAGCCTTCGGGACTCGGGTGGTTGAAACCCACTTCTGTGCAACCTTTTTTCAGTGTACTTTCGGTTTCTTTTTAAAGCAGCTCTTAAAAATAGATCTGCATTCTTTTCCCATTAAAAAAAAAAAAACTAAGGTATAATTTACATACACTAAAATCCACCCTTTTAGGATAAAGTTCTGTGGATTTTGACAGACGCCTACTGGTGTGCAGCGACCAGCACAGCAGGGCACAGAGCAGCCTCACCCCTCCTGCAAGTCCCCCCGCCCCCTCACCCCCCACCCCCCCCCTTGGTGGCCAGCCCCTCCCCCCTCCAGCCCGCGCTGAGCTGTTCTGGCTCAGCAGTGCCTTTCAGAGTGCCCCATGGAGCCAAAATCAAATCTCTCTCTTTAATGTTATTTGTTTTCGTCTTATTTAACTATGTTAAGAATGTTTGTGTAGATGTTACCTAGCTTATTTCTGCAAAACATTTTCCGTCTGCCCCTGGGTTTAGTTTTTACATCATTTCCATAATTAAACACATCTTCTCATTCCCCCAAGATCACATTAAATAACTTTATTATAGTTACTGGTAACTTCTGATCTGAGTGCTTCTAATGTTTTTGTTCTGTTTTACACAAATGGCTTCATCATTTGTTGCTATTGTATATATAGTGCCAACTCTGGGAAAATGAGAGGAAAAGACTTTTTAAGAGACATTAGTATAGAACGGTGATTTTCAACCAGCGTGCTGCGAGAATTTTTGAAACATGCAACCCCTGACTAGTCAGGGGCACGGACCTCTTTTCCCTCAGGCTGTCTGATAAAAAAGTGGCAACAGCCAACACAACAGTAGCTGTCCATGTGAATGAATCAAAGTTACTCCTATTTTTGATATATTGGCAAAACATAATGTATTTTGTGGTGTGCTGCAGAGGTTTAGTAGTTAGTTTATGTGAGCCATGAGGTGAAAAAGGTTGGAAATTGCTGACATAGTCTGAGATAGAACACGTCTTTTACACTTTAATTAATTGCTTTTTCCCTCCTTCCGTTTTCCCTCCCCCCTTTCTCCCGTTTCACCTTCTTTCTCCTCACTTTCCTTTGAGAATGACAGTTCTCCACTGTGTGGTGCGTACACGTTCCGTGATGTAATGTGATTTTATAGACGTGAGTACTGTTAGATCGTAATCATCTAAATTATTTGTCACTTTTCAGTCATGCGGACCCACATGAAATATACCTTCTCAGATACTTTAATACGCTTCGTAAAAGTCTGAAGGTTGGTTGCAGGGTTCCCTGTAGGTGGTCGTCTGGGAGCCAGCAGCGAGGCAGCCGTGGTCGGGAGTGTCGAGAGCCGTGTTCATGGGCCTGGGAAAGACGTCGTTTTTACCTAGAGTTATGCTACTTGCTCGTTTTGTGTTTGGGTTGGGTTTGTTTTTTTTTTTTTTGCAAATGAGGCTCTTGGAGATGAAAATTCTCCCAGGCTCCCACTTGGTCCCGTCACTGAATCAACACAGGTGCTCCCTCTATTTATCTTAGTTGCCTGGAAGTGGAGTTTTTGATGGAAGCCTAACCCCTAAGTGGTTTAGCGGTTGGCCCACTTTATCAGGTTACTGTCGAGCTTTTTTAAGCCACAGCTACAAAAAGAAATATAAAACCAGCCACCCTCTGTGACTGTGGGTTCATCTCAGCCTCACAAAGAACATGGCCCCTCTGCAGCCACCTGTGCTTGTCCTTAAGATTGAAGACACTGTAGCTTACTGACTGCCTACCGTGCGGCTGCATGGCTAAGCGGGCCGTGTGTGTGGCTTCTCCTGCTCCAGGGGCTCCTCCTCGTGACCTGAAGTGCACAACCAGCACTCTGCGAGCGTGGGACTGTTCTTGGAAAGCACCCTCCGGAGTGGGCCGCGGTGCTCTGTATGAAGTTTGCATTGAAAACAGGTAATGGAAGCACTTCGATTGATCTATAGCTGCCACCTAAAAATAGTTACTCTCTTTAATTTCAGAGCGTGAAAATTTTGTTCTGTAAATTTTTAAATGAAATGCGAAATCTTAGCTCTCTTTTCCTAAAAATTCTGCATCTTTCATCAGTCAAGATGGTAACGAACCTTTCTCCTGGCCAAAAGATCAGTTCTTTTATTCTGTGACGAGGCAGTAGGCACCACACCTCCACGGTGCTGTGGTTCTGATGTGTCCACCCGTGTCAGTGAGGCTGACATTCCGCCCGGGGCCTCACAGCAGGTGTCACAGCGGCTAACAGATGGTCACCTGCTCTCCTGAACGAAGCCTGGAGTAGGCGTTCAAGGCCGACCTGGTTGTGTACGGCCACAGGAGACCCAGACCCTCTGTTCGTGCTGCTCTGCTGTCTTTGGCATGTGACCTCGTGGCTCAAGACGAGGCTTTAGGAGCAGCTCTCATGTACGTACATTCCAGAAAGCGGGAAGGAAGAACGCTTCCCTTCAAGGAGACTTGTAAGAAGAGAACCTCTGCTTACCTCTCATTGGCAGACCTTAGGCAGACGGCTGAGCCTGGCTGCGTGGAGGCTGGGCCACACTTGCTCCTGGCGGATGGCCACGGGCCCAGGCAGATGAGCGCTGCGTTCATGTTAGTAAGGAAAAGGGAAGTGGACATGCGGAGGCAAGTGGCAGGTGCTGACAGGCTGCCATACCCTCTCGGGTATCGAAGGAGTGGGCTGGACGCTCTGAAGCCTGGAGCCGAGGCCCTTGGGTTGCCCTGACCCAGAACGGTCCCCCTGCTTTCCTGGAGCCCAGAGGGTGGGGCATTGTCTGAACTGGATCCGCACAGCCTCCCCCAGGCCAGGACCAGCCTGCCGATGAGCTCTGGGTGCTGATGTGAACTGACCTGACTGTGTGCTGCGGTGCCCTCAGACATAGTCCCAGCCAGCGCCCATTTGCAGAACACCGTTCTCGTTCCTGGGGTCATTTATCAGTGCGGATTTATCAGTGCAGAACAGCTCCCAGTTCTTCTTTTCTTATTTCCTTTCTGCTCCTGTTTGTGTTGTCTTGGGTCAGCTGGCATCCCTGCCCTGGTTTCTTCCTCAGGGCCCCAGGCCCAGGCCCAGGGGCTGGGCAGAGGGAGCCCTGCCTGGAGGGCTTTTACAGCTTCCTTCCCAGGCTGACAGCTGTGACTTTCACTCAAGAGTTCCCTGCAAATGAAGGTAGATCGCGGAGCCGCACCCATGCCTCGCTCCGGAGGAGCAGGGAAGTGCAGCCCTACTGTGAGCACAGATGGGGAAAACCTCCGAAACGGGCGCACAGAGTGCCGCAGGCCATACCGAGAAGTTTGTGCTGATGCCTAGGAGTTCGAAGTGGGCAAATCCGACCACACTTTGGTTCGGTGCCCGCAGGGATTGTGCTAGAGGGGCCAGGGTGCGCTGGCCGAGGAGAGGAGTGCAGTGGGCGGCTCCAGGGCACTTCTTGAAGGAAGCGTGCTTGGGGAGTGGGAGCCCTCCGTTCTCGCAGCAGGAAAAGGACTGAAGGGCCTTCCAGGCTGAAAACACTGGGCGCGGTGCATGGTCGAGTGGAATAGCACAGTTTGGGGGATTCAGGTGGCTTTGGTGCTGGAGGGGAAGCCCCTGGGGGCACTGCAGACCCGAGGCAGGAGAGTGCTTGGCTCTGCGCAGGAAAGACTTCAGACTCAGCCAGACAGGACGTGGAAGTGAGAGAGCTTGTTAGTGAGGCAGCGAGACGGGACAGAGTGGGTCGCACCACAGACAGAGCAGCCTCTTCTCCTTGCAGGTGAGGGAGGGGGACCCCAGCGGCTCTGGAGGCTGAGCTTGTATCCTCCGCTTCCGTGGAAAGTTGCCGGTTGGGGGGAAGTGGGAGAAGAACGCTGGGGTTCACGCTAACCGCTACGAGGTCTGCTTTGTGGCCTGTTTTTCTTGTGCGGTGTGAGGAGGCATTTGTGGCATGCGCAGCCTTTTGGTGGGACCCTCGTCTCAGGCTCTGCGTCTAACGTGGCCTCACCCCCATCCGTGCGTTTAGTCCTCATGACTCTTCCCCACAGCAGTTTTGTGTTGCCAACACCAAAAGAAGCCTCACTCTTTGAGCTGCGAGGAGGTGAGCGAGCCTTTCATGTCCTCAGCCCTGAGTGAGCACGGTGAGCAGGCCCCTGGTAGGTGCTGGCGTGGGCCAGGGATGCCGGAGCCGCCAAGAGGCCCTTTGCTTGAATTCAGATTTTTGGGGAAGTCCTGGCCAGGGTCGCTCAGGTGGTTGGAGTGTCATCCAGTGACTGAAGGTTTGAAGGTTCGATTCCTGGCCAGGGCACATGCCTGGGTCGTGGGTTCGATCCCTGGTCTGGGCTCGTATGATCCATGGTGCAGGCACGTGCAGGGGGCGATCAGTCAGTGCTCCTCTCTCATATCTTCAGCATCTCCCTCCTCTCCCCTCTCTCCGTAGAGGCAGTAAAGTGTGCCCTCGGGTGAGGATAAAAGAAAAAAAAATTATGGGAAGTTAGAAACGTACGTGAGTAACAGTAAAACGAATGCAAGTGTTTCCTAAGGACCCAAAGGACCGTGGAACCGCAGAGCCCACAGCCGCTTTTTGTCTGAGAGGTAGTGGGTGGGGAGCTGGGAGCCTTTGAAAGCCATTGACCGAAAAGGTTTGTGCAGTGAACCAGGAGCCCAGAGAGGAGCCAGCCCGTCCGGGGCGTGTTCTTAGGGGCATCAGGTAGCCAGTTTCCTTTCAGTGGCCAGTCTCTGTTAGATGGGAGGGGTGTTTGGGCCGGTCGGAGGTGAGGCTGCACAGGGCACTGGGGAACAGTCGGGAGAGCAAGCTACAGCCCTGATTCTAGAAGAAGTCAGCTGCGCTTCCTCACTCAGCATTCTAGTACAGCCTGGTGGTTTTTCCTTCACACCTGCATCATTAACCCTTCTTTTTCCAGTTTTCAAACGCAATGTAACCTATTGTGTTTTTGTACACAAAAGAGCACACAGTATTTTCCAGTGCATTTTGTGTTAAGTTTTAATGGAAATTATACTGTTAATTTTATCTGCCAATTAAAATGTGATTTCTTATATTGCAGGTCCCCTCCATGTTATCGATTGGGGAAAACAAATACTAAAATCCCAACTCTTTTACCTGGTGATCATGAAATAACGATAAACCTGCTACATGATTTTGGAAGTTCTATAAGTAAATTCATACTAAATGAAAAAAATGTTTGTAAGTATTTGAAAAGAAAATGGACTTGGAAATAACTCAGAGCAGTGCCTTGGGTGGTTTTGTGGTGCTTCATGATTGGCAGAAATTGGCCGTTCTTCCACGGTCGGTGGGGACAGCAATGCTCTCGCTTCTTCCCCAGCAGCCCTCCCGTGTTCGGCGGAGCCCAGCGGTGACGCAGGAGGTCGCACATGGCCCTCCAGGCCAGCGGCTGTCGCCTGGCACGCAGAATGTGACAGCAGTCAACACAGCAATAGCCGTTGGTGCGAATGAATTAAAACCATACCCGGTTTTTGTCAGATTGGCAAAAGTTATATTTTTTGGTGTGCCACAGAATTTCAGTAGTTAGTTGATATGTACCACAAGATGAGAAAGGTTGAAAATCACTGTTCAAGTCGATTGAAATAGGCGTCACTGAATTCTGGATCCTTCCCTCAGTTGGATACTTCTCCTCGGTCCCTTTGCCTCATGGACCCCTGCACAGCTTTCAGAATTTCTCAGGTGCTCCCTGCACCGGGCAGTAGCCTCTGACCACCCCTCTCGGAGGAGACCTGGTTCCTCTCTCCTTTGGCAGCCTGCACTTCTCCTCTGCGGCACTTCTCACAGTTGCATTAATAATCCATCATGTAATTGGGGGTCGCTGTGCATCTCTTTCACGAGCAGGTAGGCTCCGTCAGGCAGGGACTGTGCCCCCACACCCGGCCCCTCGCCCGTGTCTTGCACACAGCAGGCATCTTTGGTCAGCGTGTTGAGTGAACGTCCCAGTACGTGTGCTGCACGCAGAGGGGAAGCTCAGCTCTGAACAGCCCAGGCCCACAGGGAGGGAGACTTTGCCCTGCGCCGAGACCTTAAACACCCCAGGAGTCTCGACGCTCAGTGGCAGGGTAAATGGCTTGGGTGGCTCCTGACCACTGTTACGGAATTGACATCATAATAGTATTACGATGAGTCCTAGGAGGGTGACTGACTTTGAAGCAAAGGAAAGAAAATAAAATTACCTCTGCAGTCTGTCCAGTTTCGCGGAGGGATGCATGTTTGGAGAGGTCTGTGTCTGAGGTAGTTTGAAAGGGTGATAACAAAGCATGCCCCCAGGAGCTGTGTGGGGGGTGGGGGTCAGCTGTGCGGGTCAGCCATGGTCCCAGGGCCCACGGAGAAATGCCGTGAACACTTCGGTGTGTTTTCCATGTGTAGAATGTCAACAGTGAGCTTCATCTGGGATCTGCTTAACAGAAGACATGGGTAGATCTTCCTTCCAGTCATTATCTAAGCATGAGCTGCAGCGCATCACATCGAACGGAGATGTTGTAATCACGTTTAAGTGATTGCTTATTAACATTGAGATTTTTATTTCCAGTTTTCAACATTATAACCAATGCTTTAATGAACATCTTTTCGCATACATGTTTCTGAATTTGTGTGATGTTTTCCTTAGGCTAAGTTTCTAGAATTGGGAATGCTGCATTCAAGAAAATCCCACTTTTTATGACTTTTAATATCCATTGCCAGTTCTCCCAAAATTCTAAGTCCCTTTCCATTCCCGCAATCATCGTCTCGGAGAGTGCCTGCTCTTCCCCATCCTTGCTGGGACTGGGGAGTGTCTGTCTCGGTTTTGCGCTGCAGTCTGGTGGCCCCCCCTTCCAGCACTGCTGTGTTCGAGTTGCTGCGATTACTGACTTCAAGGTTACCAGTCATTTTTATTTTTTCTGAACAATTTGTATCCTTTGTAAATTTTCTCATGCTAAAATTATTTTGTGCTTATTAATTCTGTCACATTTGCTACAAATATTTTTCCAAGTTTAAAATTTTAGCTTTGTGGTATTTTTCTCGCCACAGGTTTTCATTTTTGTATAGTTTCTTGCTGTCTTTCTTCATGAGTTTTTAGTTTTGTTTTCATGCATGCTTTAAGTCTTTTAGTCATATGGAATTATTTTGTAGTATGGCATGAGGAATGTAGCTTAATTTTATTCTAGATTAAAAAAAAATCCCCAGAAGTTTGTCAGAGAGCCTGCCTGGTTCTTCGGCAAGTATTCAGAAAGTTCTGTCTGGGAAGCTACTTGAAGAAGACATTGGTAGATAGAATCTGAAAGGCGAATCAAGAGATACCCTAGCTGCGTTATTTAATAGTTTATTGTTTATTTGCACATTATGTAATTGGTAGCATTTTTTATTAATGGCTTGATTGTGATTTCAATATGAGATTAACAGTAGCCCAATACTCACAGGTCACTACTACAAAGACAGCACTGATAAAACAAATTGGAAAGCAGTTCAGGGGAATGTAGGAGCGGGAGGTGGGTGCATCAGCCAATCATTGGGCACCTGCTGTGTCAGGAAGCCGTGGGACGAGAGGTGGCTGTGCAGTGGAGGGCCTGGGGTCTTCGGCAGGGTGCCACTAAATCTGAGAAATTAAGTTTTCTCCAGATCTTAAGATGCTTTCAAAAGTGCACGTGCAAAAAAGCAAACAAGTTACTCAACATGAATACATACACGGAGTAAGTTTCTAGTTGACAAGGGCAGGCACACACGTAAGTCTAAGAACGTTAATGTCTGAGTTTCTTATCATCCGAAACTTTGGATCCATCTGAGGCAGAAAACCTGCTCTGTGGATCCCGTGGAAGAGCTGGGAAGGCTCCCGCTTCTGATGTTCTGAGGCAGAGAGAACGTGGAGGCTTGAGGGAAGAGATGCTCCAGCTTTGAAAAGATAAACAAGCGAGGTTGATGGAATTTTTTTGTAGCTGAAAAGGTCCCAGTTTCTAGAAAGCAAGTTAACATTGCTCTCAAGTGTCTGTTTTAACCGGAAAGAAACGGAGATGGTGGTTTCTGGGGGCTCGGGAACTTCCCAGGCATTTTGGAGACAGAAGGGAAGAAAGTGTGCGTGTGTGCACGCTCCTCATTCAAGATGACCGCCTTTAGCATGCAGCCCTGGGTGCGGCTTGGGTTTCGAAGGGTAGCCCCCTGCTTTTTAGATAAAATGTAAACCGTGGACTTTCCAGGGAGGCAAGCCTTTTAATGAATGAATGTTGCCTTAGTAAAATACTCCTATGTTTCATAATTTTGAAGTTGCTACATCTTGATAACTTGAAACGTTTGAGAGAACCACATTCTTGGAAGCCACTGCTCTGTGTGGCCACAGTGGCACCTTGAACTCCCACTCTCTTGGCCCGGGGACGGCTCCTTTCTCCTCCTGTGCTCTGCTTTTAGAAGTGGCGTCGCCCTGACGTTTCTCCAGGGACGGAGCCTCCACAGCCCTTGTCTGCTGAGCAATGTGACTGCACCGTGTGCCTGTCCTGTTTCCTGTTCAGCCCTGAACACCCCACGCAAACCCGTCACAGAGCGCTGTGGTCAGCAGACTGTAGTTAAACTTAGTAGGGGCTTATGTTCAAGTTCCGAGATTAATGTATCCTATGGGTTTGTTGTGCCGTTTCTGTTGTTGAGCACATGCCGCTCCCCCTGCCAGGACTTCATTTCGTTGGTCCCTGAGCTTCGTGGGGAAGCCACCAGGGTGGGTCCGAGGCCTGAATGTGTGTCTGTGCATTTCTCAGCTCCCCATCACTTCCTGTAGTGGGCGGCGGGGACATCCAAGGGAGAGCCCAAGGTTCTCTGCCCCTCACACCAGAAGCCTGGTTCATAGAGCAGAGCAGGTTCCTGCCTTCTGTGATTACCACCAATCCCCCCAAATCCAGTCACTTGTCCCTTATGCATGGGGAGACTTAAAGATTTTGAAGGTTACCTTGCTTTTTCTGCTACTTTCTCTCCACCTTCTGTGATGCAGCTGCAGAGCCTGCTGCCTGCCACCTCCCCCCACGTTCTTTCTCAAAGACTGACAGTCCCCTCACCAGCGTCACCGGCCTTCCCTTCTGCGAATTCTGTTTTGTTTGCCTAGATGACAGCCCATTTCTTTTGGTCTTGGTGATCCTGGATTTTCTTTCTTTTTTTTTCTGCTTCTGTGCGCTTCTTTCTGGAGTGTGGTTTCTTCATGTAACTGCCTACCGTGGGCCCCAGACAAGCTTTGGCTGGTTTATGTCTCTGCATTCATGCTCATTTCTTCAGCCAGGAGGGACTTGGCCGGCCCCTCCTGAATCTGTCCACGGTCCTGCCCCGCTGTCCACACACGCATCTGCCGGGGGCCTCCTCTCCCTGACCGTGGTTGTCCGCAGCAGTCTCCTGCGTCTCCTCACAGTGGCCCCTGAGTCCTTTGGACTCCCTGCTTTTCTGGGCTAGGAGCTTGAGATGATCTTGGATGTTTGCCCTCCTGGTTATTCTAACTAGTCCTTCGTTTCTCTGACCTCGTCATTTCTTTGAAATGCCCATCAGATAGCGTCCTGTCTTTCCCATAAAGGGGATCGTGAGCCAAGCCTCATTGCTGTAGCCAGGTGTGCCCGGCGGTCTCTGACTTGATCAGCTGATCTCTGTCTCAGTCCGCTGCTTACCGTGTCCCACACCACTGCTCACCTCGCCTTCCGGGGGGACTTCTAGGCCCGCACCTAACCCACTGGCCTCTTCCCTCCGTGTCTTCATCTTTCCTTTGGTCTCGGTGCTATTTACTGATGCCTGTGACCAGGAATAGCCCTCATGTCCTCGTGTGAGGGACGTCCCCCAGCACGCGGGGCTCTGACACTCTGGGATGACGGGGAGGCTGCTGGGAAAACACACGGAAAGCTTTACCAAAGCAGCCCTTCCATATTCCACGTAGGCCATTTTCTTAGGCCCGACCTTCGGCCCCGCACAGGAAGTCCCTCACTTCCCTCTGCTGCTGCCTCCTGGTAGGTCCCAGGCCAGGCGACCCCAGAGTGTCGCTGTCAGAAGGGCTGTGGGTTAGAGACAGCCAGCTGGCAAACACCTTTCTCAGGTTTGGCTGAGGAATCACTGGGAGGTGCTTACACAAATGAATGCATATACTTGCACTCTCTTTTTAGCAATGGATTCAAGAGTTTGCCGTTAATTCTTGATTATTTTTTGATCAGGCAGGGATAGAGTTTAAGATGAATTGACTAATGGAATTGGCAACCATTACTTGTTTTACTAAGTCGTGTCTTCCCCCCCTTTTAAGCCTTCATTCCAGACGCTCCGGAGATCTTGACTTTGTCCGCTGACTTCCCAGCGTCCACCCTGCACCTGAAGTGGAATGACAAGGGGTCTGCTTTCCCACACCACTCAAATGTCACCTGGGAAATTAAAATTCTGCGTAAAGACAGCATGGAAGTCGTGGACTTAGTAAGTCTGAACAAAGTAGATTTTTTCCTATGACCTTAAAGAAGCCTGAATATGTTTTAAAACGATTTTTAAGGTGTTGTTAGTGAACCTTTGGATTATTAAGGAAGTAGATCAGATGTCTTTGCAGGGTTCATTAAGAGCTATACACTGTGACTCAGAAATCACTCAACGGTTAAAAGAAAGAGCAACCATTATAAAAGGGGAAGGAAGGAAGGGATACATGTGATTCTGCTGCTTGAACACAGTGAACGTTGTCTGTGTGTATTCTGGCCTAGCCTGTTTTACGTGCATGAAATAAAAGTGTACATCTAACTCAGTATATTATTTTTATCTTTAATAGAATAAATATAAAAAGAAATGTGTTGAAACATATTTAGCCATAGTGATTGTTGGTAAAATTTGTGTAAATCTGTAAGTGTGAACATATCTTAATCTGATACAACATTCTTATATTTACTAATACATGCTTTTTTCCCCTCTTATTTTTTAAAATCCAAGTTCAAATGGTTTCCTATGATCTGTGTTTAGTTTGCTCTTACTCTAAGGGATAATAGTAGTGAAAAGTTTTGACAGCTGGTACGTGCTAATTTTCCCTTTTATCCTTTTTTCCTCCTTAATGGATTGAAACAATGCTTTGTTGTAGATTTAAGAATTAGGAGATCATCTCATGATTTTGCAATTTATTTGCCTAAGTACACAGATAAAATAGTAAAGATAACAAATAGAATATTTTCATAGCGGTGTCGTGCTTTTCCTTTTGACGACAACCCGAGTGTTAACATTTTCCTAAGCACTGCGTTCCTCAGATGGTAACAGTCACGGTGGCTAGCGTGCATCTGCTGCTTCCCAGTTCCCGACACACTGCTGTAAGGGCTCTGCACGTGCCAATTCTTCGCATCCACGCAACGGGCCCGCGAGGGAGGCGCTGTTCGCATCACCCCCCTTTTACAGGTGACGCTGCGCAGTCCCAGGAAGACGTGGACTGGGGCAGCCACCACCTGAGCCCAGGCCGCTGGGTCCCAGAGTCTGCGCTTTAACCACTGCAGTTTATCTCATGCAGTCAGAATGTACTTTTTCATCTACGATGCCCTCCCTTTCCTTTCACCTATGCAGACTGAACCCACACTTCAAGACTCATGTAGAATCCTGCTCCTTATTTTAAAGCCTATCCTAATTTCCTCAGTCTAAAATGCTCGCTCTTTTCTTGAATTTTAATGGCAACTCTTGCCTGCCAGTCCAGTTTACAGGTAGATATGATACAGTTCTATATCGTTGTGCTAAAATTATTACTTATTTAAAATTACATTGAGTAGCTTTGTATTATGGCTTAACATTTTGTGTTCTGCGTTCTGACTACTGCCGTAGGGTAACTTCTTGAAACCTCCTTTCCTCATCTGTAAGGTGGGGCTAATATTTGCTCAGTTAATGATAAGACATTTATAAAGCTGCTGAACAGTTACTAGCAGTCATTACTTCCTTGGTGGGGTAGATTTATTTTTTTTTTAAACTAACTCAGGGATGCTAGAGTAAGAGGGATTCTCTCTGAAGTATGAGTGGAATCCAACATGAGTGAATGGAAACGTTATTCTCAAGGTATGTGACTGATTCATAAGAATGTGGCAAAGGCAAGGTAGTAATTCTGTACTTTTGGGAATATGATCTTTGAAGAAAAATCTTTGGAGAGATAAAGCAGGAAGTAAGAAAAAATAGAGATAGAACAAATTCACTTTAAAAAGTGACATATAAGAGGGTGAATGGTCCAGGTTCATAAAAACGTGGCATTTTTATTTATAGTTTTCCATTATTGATATTAGTACTTGTTAGATTTGCTTATAATCAGTCACTTTGTGATGGGTTATTAGCTCTCATTGTGTAATAGTTTAAAGATCAAGAACACTGTACATTAGCATTTTGCTAATAAGTTTCATTCATAGTGTTTTCCTTTGTAACCTGGCACTTCCTGCGCACAGCAGCCCTGGAAGCTGCGCGTTGCTCTGGCCAGCACGTGAATGACACCCGGGCGTGAGGCGGCACCTCCTCTCCTCCCGTTTTCTGCTCCCTCTTTGTTTTGAGCCATGTTTTATTAACTTTGCAAATGGAAGATGAAAATTCAGCGCGCTGCCACCTCCCACTGTGGGCACGCATACTCGCATGTTTGTGTGCTTGCTCCTTATGCTGTCTCTCACACACACTTCTTTAAAAATGTTTTTTCCAATACTGTTTGCTATAATTTTGGGAAGACCAGTATTTACTGTTTGTATTACAGTTATGTAAACACTGTTTACAGCTCATCCAAGTAGTACATACTGTTCTCTCTCTCTCTTTGCCTTCCTTGCTTGCTTCCTTCCTTCCAACTTCTTGTAATGTCCTATATTTTTAGTTTTACTTATCTGCTGCCTTAATTCAATTCTAAGGCCTCTCCAGGTTGTGTAAATCTCCTGTCAAAATGTTCGGACATACTAGTATTTTTGTGAAAGATGTATTTGTGAACAAATCTCTCTGAGGGCCTCCCGACTTCTTTCCCACCCCTTTCCAAACGCGGGCTCGCACAGAGCCTGACGACAGGTGTGCAGCAGAGCGTGGTGAACAGTTGAGGATTCTCGGGGCCAGAGGTGTCTCAGCACCTCCAGCATCCTCAGCTCCTACCAGTCACCCCCGGGTGGGCAGATTCAAACCCAGGTACGCCCCTAACCCGTTCAAGGCAAGCACCTGTGTCTGTCGGCACGTTTGTCAGGAAGCTGTGGTCCTAGAGGTCTCCCCAATCGTCCAGGGGGCCGCTTCCACCTTTTGCTTTCGGCGGATTCCCTTTTCCCTGAATTCCCTGTCTCCCTTTTATTTCTTCACTTTAGTAAAAGCATATATTCTAGTAGTTATTCACTATTTATTATAGATGCTTTCTGCTATTTAGAATGGTGGCTTGCAGATACATTTTATTTTTTAAACTTTAAAGGACTATTGATTTCAACCACTGAGAAGATGTGGAACAACTGGGACCTTCGTGAACTCCTGGCAGAAATGCAAAGTGCTGCCTGACGAGTGCACTGAGACCTGCCATTCTTAAAAATGTCTTTATCCTGCACTCACTCATGCTTGCTAGTTTAGCTGGGTATGGAATTCTAAATTGTCTCAAGATTTTGAAGGCTTTGTTCAAATTTTTCTTGTCCTGGATCTATCTTGATCTGTCATGTGGGAGGGACACTCATTTTCGGCCCCTTTCAGTCTGAAAAAACATGTCTATCAGCCTGGGAAATTTTCTTACTTTGTCTGAATTTCTCATATCTGTTTCCTTTTTTTTCCTTAGAACCTCTGTTCTTTTAGAAACTGGACCTTCTATACTGGTTCGCTAATTGCCCTGTCATTCCTGGTCACCATCTGTATTTTGCTTTATTTTCTGAGCAAATTTTCCTAAGCTTTATCTTGCAGTCCTGCTGTTGAATTTCTGTTAATATTTTTAATTTACAAGATATCCCCTTTTGTTCTCTGTTCCTTTAAAAAATGTGTCGTGTTCTTGCAATATCTCTTCTAATCTCTGAGGGTTATTAGTAATTTTTAAAGAAATTTTTCTTTCTGTACATTCTGCTTCTTTAAAGTTGCTTTTTTTAAAAAAAATTGACCTGAGACTTTTATATTAGAACTCTTTCTCCACTTTCTGGTCATCTTGGTTGCCGCATATTTAAGTGAGTGGCTATTAAAATACGAGAAAAATCTAACTGGAACTTCTGTTTGCTAGACGAGGTGTGTTGGCTGTGGCTCGTCATACGCACTTAAGATGGGGTATCTAAATATCAATATTATTTAGGAAACATTTAATAATATTATTTTAGCTTTTATCTTGACCAGTTCATATGCCCCCAAAAAGTTTGTTTAGACTCCCGCCTGGTGTGTATGAACTTGGCCACCACTGCCCTGAGCTGAGTAGGGGAAGAAGAATGCGTTGGTTACCAGTCCCCCTATTTTTGGTGCATTATTCCTTATTCTCAGCCTCCCTGAGGTTCTTCATTCCAGAAGTATGCTGTTTCACTTTTCCAGAGCATAAATCTCCATTCCTCTGCCAAGGTCAGGAAGGGTTAGTGCTTTGGCAGCACAGAATGTAAGAGGAGATGTCTTCAGGCAACTCTGGAGCCGTCTTTCTGCTTGGCACCTCACCTTCACTGTGCGTTTCCAAGGGATGCTGGTGCCGCTCCTCCCTGAGCCTATGAAAGGCATTTCTGTGGCAGGGACCAGGCTGTGCTGGCTCTCACGTCGGAGGCTTGAGATTCAGCTTCCGCAGGTCTTCTGAGGGAGCTCCCATCATTCAGCTGTTTTTCAGCATCACATTTTATCAGTGGTATTTCTCCTATTTTTTGCCCTTGTGCATTTACACCTAAAAAAAAATCTGTGTACTCTTGTTTTAGAGAGATTTCAGGAAGTCACAAAAAAAGAAATACTTTTTTAAAAAATTTGTTGTCTCTTTTAGTAGATCTTCAATATTTGGTTAAAATCATCCACTTTTCATAACTGAGATTAATATTGTATGTTATTATGATATGCTTATTTACAAATAAAAATTTAAATATGTAACACATATACAATAAAAGCAAATTCAGTCTAAATTAGTAATTTATTTTGTTTTGAAATGCTGCTCCTCTCTTTGACTTTAATTCCTGGATATACAAATCTATTATTTTTTCTCTGTGACAAATGGAGATCATTTTAATCAATGCTATATTTTCTTGTAAGCTGCATTCAGTGTTTGGGAATATCCACATTTTTTATAATAATGCGCAGGAGTGGGGTCTGATGTTGAAGTTAACATGAATGAGAAATGGTTATTGTTGCTACAATGCTGTTGTGCCTTGTGGGAAGCAGAGATGGTTTTATGAAAGGACGGCTCTTTCCCCTATTTTGCTGGTCGTTAGGTAAGGTACAGTCTGAAGGGGCGTGGAACGTACCACTGCGGGGAGGTAGAGTGCTGTTGTGTCTTGTCCCTGCTGCAGGTGACCTACAACACGACTCTGAATGGCGAGGACACTGTCCATCACTGGAGCTGGGCCTCCGACATGCCCCTGGAGTGCACCATGCACTCTGTGGGGCTTCGATGCTACGTCGATGACCCCCATTTCTCTGGTCGCAAAGAGTGGAGCGACTGGAGCCCCCTGAAGAATGTTTCTTGTAAGCTTCTATTATTTAATGAATTTTTATTTCAAGTGAATGAGGTTAACCTTGCCTCAGGGTGAGATTTAGTTTACGCTTTGAGTTCTTGGACCCCCGTTTGTCTGCATGAGGGTCGCCTGCGCATCTTCCAAGCCCCCCATCCCAGTATTTTTTAAATTGATTCGTAGAGAGAGAATGAGAAACATCGGTCTGTTCCATTTATTTGTACATCTATTGTTTGCTTCCTGTGTGTACTCTGACCAGAGATTGAACCTGCAGCCTTGGTGTATCAGGACAGTGCTCTAGCCAGCTGAGCTACCCGGCCACAGCCCATGCCAGTGTGTTTTCATTTAAAAAGTCTGAGATAGGCTTCAGGAATCTGTGTTTTTAAAGAATTTCCTGAGTGATTGTATAAACATCCTGGTTTGAAAATCAATGTAGTAGACATCCAAGAGCATCTAAAATTTTTGTGTAGGTGGTAAAGAGATCAAGTCCTTTTTTTAATTTATTTTTTAAGGTTTTATTTATTTAATTTTAAAGAGAGGGGAAGGGTGGGAGAAAGAGAAGGCGAGAAACATCAACGTGTGGTTGCCTCTCATGTGGCCCCCACTGGGGACCTGGCTTGCAACCTAGGCATGTACCCTGACTGGGAATCGAACCAGTGACCCTTTGGCTCACAGCCCGCACTCAATCCACTGAGCTATACCAGTCAGGGTTTGTTTTTGTTTATGTTTTTAAGTGCCCAATTTGTCAGCCACAGAGTAGACCCTGTGACCTACAGTTTTTGTAGAGACACAGGAATTTGCAAATATGCCCCAAATTATCAGTACATTGAATAAACCTCATTCGCAGGTAGAATGCTGGCAGTATGGGGGAGGGTCTGGCAAAGTACTGACAATAAAGCAAAGTTCTTAAAAAGACAGCTGATCATTGTAGGTTATTCAGTTTGGGGAGTATCTGTAGAAGTGGATCGGAGGAAGATGGGACTGGAAGCAGGCGGATCAATAAGGGGAAGCTTGTTGCAGTTCAGCGAGGAACAGGGGAGGTGTGACTAGGATACTTGGGGTTAGAAGTGAAAAGGGGAAAAGGTGCAGAAACACCGAGGAGACAGAATTGGTGACACTGTGTTTGGGAAGGGAGAGATCGAGCCAAAGATGACTGTTAGTTTGGGCAGCTGGTGTGGCTTTCCATTGAGACAGAAAATATGTAAACAAATTAGGTAGGAAAGATCGATTTCATTGTTAATGCATGGAGCTTGAGGCACGTGTGAAGTGTCTGGATAGCAAAGTCTCACAGGCAGCTGGAAATGCAGGTGTGGCATCCAGGTGATTAGTGGGAGCTGGAGATGCGTGTTTGAAAACCATTAGCATGTATGTGATGTGAAAATTTTTTAATCCTGGAGGTTACCATGACTCAGGAAAAAGGGGATGGAGACCAAGGACCGGTTCCTTAGAAGCTTTGTGTCCAGGGGAGGAGGGAAGAAAGTCCAGTGGAGCAGACAGGCGCCAGAGGGCTAGGTTCGTCCGGGAGGGTGCAGTGAGGGACCCGGGAGAGAAGGGAGTTTGAAGGAGGAGGACTTTAGGCAGCGGCCGGGAGCTGTGGAAATCAGCAGGGAAGGCTACTCAGAAGCAGCCGCTAGACTGAGCGATTCGGTCAGCCGGCCACTTCAGTACGATGGTTGGGTGGGAGCCAGAGTGCAGTCTGGGAAGGAGGAAACAGGTCGAAAGGAGAGTACTGGTAATTTAAAAGATGGGCTATTTGGGAGAATAAAAACAAAAGGTAGCTTTCAGCTGCAGAGTTGGGATTAAAGAAACAGTGCTTTTTAGGATATGGAGTACTCAAATGTTTATTTAGGCTGATGGAAAGTAAGAAGTCTGCCCTAAATACATAGAATCATTTCAGGGGAATGGAATTATTTAAAAACAACACTTTTTCTTGGTGTTGATCTTTCATGTATGGATATAAACCCATTTATGGAATTTTTAGAACTTCTGAGACATTAACCTGTGACCTTAGACATTGACCTACAATCCCCTCCCCCACTGTCACTCCACCCTAAGTAAATAGAACCACGCACACTTCATTTCTTGTATATGTCTTGCTCCTTTGAAACCTGGGGGACACACCTTATCTTTGAGCCACCCTTATTACAAAGCACCCTATGTTTTGTATAGACTGGGTTATTTTTATGGTAAAAGATTTATATAGTATTTATAATTTCTTTTGATCTTTCTAGGGTCCACTGATTCTCAGGGTAAGGTCTTTCCTCAAGACAAAGTGATACTTGTGGGCTCAGATATAACATTTTGTTGTGTGACTCAAGAAAAAGTGTCATTAGCCCAGATCGGCCATGCAAAATGCCCCCTAATTCATCTTGATGGGGAGAACGTTGCAATCAAGATCCATAATATTTCTGTTTCTGAAGATAGTGGAACCAATGTGGTTTTCACAACAAAGGAAAACATGTATGGAACAGTTATTTTTGCAGGATGTAAGTACCAGTTTTTTTTAAGCTTCTAGTCCTCATTTTTTGCTCTCTCTGAAACCCTTAATGCTTTTTTTATGGAGGGGCAGGGGTGTGATTCTATTTCTTTTTTATTCTTTTATTCTTTAATATAAGTGACGTAAAAGGCACCCGAATATTTCCTCACTTAAAGGTGAGGTCTAAGCTTGGTTTGTACTTATATGTATCTGATTTCTAGGCTTCGTAATAAGATTTGAAATATTCATCTGCTAACTTGTAGTTTGAATTCTTGGTTGACAGCTTTGTTGGGTCAGGGTAGTTAGTATATAATCTTTGAGAATCCTACCTTTTTCAGTAATTATTTCATATAAGTTAATTTCCCATATAATTATAGCATACCCTTTTTAAAGTAAGTACCCACATTAAAGAAATTGTAATGATTTTGCACTAAGTCTTTCAGCAGCGTAATATGTGTTTCTCCAACTTAACAAAACCTATCGGAGGAGAGGGTAGCTGGAGGACACGGGTGTGAGGCTGCGTCCTCTCGTGCAGAGCCATGTGGACGCTGCCCTGAGCGCAGGCAGCTTTACCCGCGTGGCCGCTCCTGCGGTTCTAAGCCCATGTGGTGCAGAAGTGGCTGCGGGAACGGCCCAGCCTGTGTGGCCTGCGTGGCCTGCACACAGATCGCCCTGTCTGTTGAGTTCTCCGTCCCCTCCACTGTGGTCACTGTGGTCACCGTGATGTGGTGGCTTTGTCTCCAGCTGCCGGTCCTCCTGCACTCCGCATTTACAGGCTCCGCGTGGGGTCTGAGGGGCTCACGAAACGAAGTGTGTACAACATAGTGAGTGGGTTTTGTGAGTTTTCTCCCCCAAGCTTAGTGATTTCCTTCCGCTCTTTTACAATTCTCGGCCCTGCTCCAGACCAGCAGCCCTCAGTCTCCTTCCCCACTGCCACGGAAAGTCAGGGTGAGCGACCGACCGGTCTGCTTCCAAGGGAATGAGTAACTGGGATCAGGTGCCCTTCTCAGCCGGATGGCTGTGCCTAGTCTCTTTCCACCTCCCCAGAAAGGCACGTGGGGTTCAAGTGAGGATGAGGTTACGTTCACATTCAAACTTTGGAAAATTAAATTTTCCTTCCTAATGGGAAATGACTTGCCACCTAAGTGGAGACCCAGTGGTTCAGGGAGTGAAGCTGCCTGGCAGGTGACAGCGAAGAGGGAGGTAGCCACCTGAGAGTGTGAAAGAACAGCGTGAAAACCGGGAAGATGGGAGGACTCACAGGTGCTGTTATTTGAAATAGTGCTCCAGTCCCTTATCACTTGTAGGTGGAGGTCTTGCTCAAGGTTTGAGAACTCAAAAGCAGCTGTAGAATCTCCCTTCCAAGGGAGCTCACAGCCAGGACACCTGATGGTGTGAGTCGGGAATCAAGACTCACTCACTTTCCTTCCCCTTCAGGCACCCTCTTAACCCAAAAGACTGACGGGAACTTCAGCATCGGCTTGTCAGCTTCCCCCTGTACACACACACACTCCTCATCGAAACCTGCCCAGACTCGGGTTGGCATTACATCACCTCCGCCAGCTTAGGAAAGTTTTCTCTCTCTTGCAGCAGCAGGTCACCCAAACCAAGGACATGCCACGTCCTCCAGTCAGTTGGGCCTTCTTTCGTTTGTCTTAGGGATCGTGAGGTCTTGTGTATCTTTTCGTAAATTTAAAAGATACTCCTCCGTGTTTGATGTTTATGCCAATAAAACTGGCTTTATTTCTCTCCAGCTTATGCTTGTAATTGAAAATTAATTTATTATCTAGCAGACAGCATAGTTATTCACAGTACATGTTAGTATTCATGCATGTGCTAATTTAATCATAAGCCAAATAATTGTTATGAACAATTATTTGTGCAGTAATCGTTCAAATAAGTTATATTTAAATTTTTATTGTATTTTTCCATTACCATTTAGTCCCCTCCAGTAGGGCCGCTGCAGCGTCCAATATTGACCTTGATGTTAATCTTTCATCATAGTTAAGACACTTTAAAATAATGCACTGTGACATAGGATTAGAAAATGTAGATATTTATATCACATGTCAAATTTTATGTTTTCTCATTTGAAAATACTTTCATAAAAATGGTTTTGATTTTAAAAATGCATTTTGTATTTGTTGGTGCACAGAAATGCAGGTGATTTATAACTAGCTTGCCTAGCTTTGGTTGATTCTTTTATAAGTTAATTTCTTTGAAAAGAAAAGGAAATCCGTACCTTAGCTTTTAAATACTGCCCTCTCATATTTTTCCTCTTTCTGTCTTTGCTTCCACTTCCACTTCCTTCTGGTTTGCTCTTTACTTGGACTTTAAGCATTTCAACCTAATGTATCTGCCAAATACTAAAATAATAAACATTTTAAATATACTAAAAATTTGATATGTCATTTTAATAAAATGACTGAAAGTTTGCCTTAGAGTTGAAACAGTTTTTAAAACTAGTATGTCAGTATTAGTTTCCTTCTCCAGTTGTTAGACTATCATATAATGCTTATTACTCCTCCTGGCATTACGTAAAATATCACTGGAGGACATTATTCTTATCTCTGAAGAAGGTATGTGAAGTTTTCTAAGTCTTGGTTGATGAAATAAAAACTGGTTGAGAATTTTAGTTTTTTAAAAATAAAGTTACAGAATTTTTCAACAAGTAGATCATTTTTTTTAAAAAGCTTATCTCACATGACAGAGAGTTTGGATAAATGTGACAGGAGGAAATACCAGCTTCCGTATATGCCTGGTTAAACACGATCACAAATTTATCGATTTCTGTACTCAGTGTCAGACTGCAGAGTTTTCTCATCACTTTCCATCACAGACACACTCAGAAAACGCCTTCTTTCTCATCCTGCCTGAACAAAGTCAGAGAGAATAGTTTCAGTAAAGAATGAAAATGACAGCAGATCGATAGTCACTTTGCGTACGGGGAGATGCAGAATTTTACTGAGAATTACTCTGTAAATAATAGTCCTTGTAACTTATTTAAGAACTCTGAAACTTATGATGTATGTTGACTTATTATATGATTTGGTACTTCTTTGCAAATATATATGGGTGATCTGTAATAATACTTTTAACTTGTAGATTTTTCTGACTTATTGGGTACATCTTCCTTTGAGAGATTTGGTAGATTCAAGTAGTGTTTAAGGGGAAAAAAGTGATAGTATCTTAGGTGTGCTAATAGGGAGTTTTCAAATGCGCTAATAGTCACTCTTTAATATATTTTAACCTATCATTTCTAATGTAATATGAACTGAAAAGACATGCTATAGAAAGAATGGTAATTCCTGTATTGTTCAAAAAGTAAAATATAAACAGTACATTATTTCATTTTTAGTGAAATTGTATAAAATATAATTAACATTTATGAGACATAATATTTCCAGGGAGCATAGGTATTAAAATAACTGCATTTTTTCCCTTTTTCCTTTTAGATCCACCCGATATTCCCCAAAAACTGACTTGCGAGACGCATGACTTGAAGGAGATCATCTGTACTTGGGACCCAGGCAGACCCACGGCACTGGTGGGCCCTCGCGGCACGAATTACACTTTGTTCGAAAGGTAAAGGCGACTGGGAGAGGGTGTCAGACGAACGGCGAGGCGTCCACCAGAAGGACGTCTCATGACGCGGGGAGGTGCCCCGTCTCTTTTATATTCTGAGCACATGCGTGGTCTGAGAATTGGGTGTACCGTCGGCACCGCAACTTAACGCGTGCGGACTCGATTTGTCTCCCCTCCCACAAAGCCCACAGGGAAGAGCCTCAAATGTAAACAGAGACTGTTTCGTGGCTGGTGGTTTTCTTCCCCGAGTATGTGGCACATCTGTAACTACAAAGACTCTGAAAACGTTAATTATCGAAATTTAACCATTTATTTTTCCTGTGCTATTTATCTCTTGCCATTTTGATACCATTTTAATATTCTTTATTCCTCTCTTAATTTGCAGTTTCTCAGGAAAATATGTTAAATTTAAAAGAGTTGAAGCGCTCATAAATGAAAGCTATCAGTTATTCTTTCAAATCCTTCCAAATCAAGAACTGTATAATTTTACTTTGAATGCTCACAACCCTCTGGGCCAGTCACAAGCGCGGATTCTAGTTAACGTGACCGAACGAGGTAAGCGGCTACGCGAACCGCGCCTTACACATACCGGTAGAAGTGGTGAAGTGCCTTGAGATGAATGAATAGTGAGCCTTGGGACTGAGTTTTCCTGATTATTTTCTTTATAACTGCCTAATGTTAATCTTGTAAATTCTATTTTAAAAGCTTTAAAATGTGTAATTTCAGGTTCACCATTTTATTGAACCCTAGTGAATTTTTGAAATACTCATTTACATAGAAAGCATCAGTGGCTTCATCTAATGTTTTATTTCCGAGAAAATTTTGCCCAATCTCTAAAGACTCTTTACTTTCAAATAATTGTAGGTGGTTGCAAAAACTAACAAACGAGAGCCCTCCGACCCTCACCTGGCCTTCCCCGAGGCAGCATCTTACGTTGCTGCCGCACAGCATTCAGGCCGGGCCACTGACCTTGCTCAGTGTTCGCTGGCTTTCATGTGCTTTCAGTTGCGTGTGTGTGTTGTGTATGTGTGCGTGTAGGTCTGTGCAGGCGGCTTTATGTAAAGGTTCAGGGAGCCAGCACAGCCCAGATACCAGACTGGTCTGTCACTGCGCCTGCCCCCACCCCCAACACACACGCCCTGTCCCCAGACACCAGCAGACCTGTTCTTCATCCCTGTTGCTTTGTCGTTCTGAGAATGTTGTGTAAGTGGAACCATACAGCATATAACCTTCGGAGGCTGGCATTTTTTACTGAAGGTAATATAACCTTTAGATCCATCCAAGTTGTACAGATCAATAAATAGTGCAGTCCTTTTTAGTGCCGATGACCTCTTAATTTTACCAATCTTATTAACACAGACCCCAGAATAGAAATACAATACGGCGCAGCACTTTGGCCTGCATCCCCGTGGCCGTTCCGTGGGTACCGGCTCCATGCCGGCTCTGCAGTGCGGCGGACTCTCAGTCTGGGCAGGAAGGTTCGCACCAAATGCACTCTGCTGCAGGCCGGCGTGTTCGCTGAACACTAAGCATTTTCATCGAGGATTTCTTCCCATCGTCTTTTTATGTCCTCACTTTACCTGAGGACAGACCGGCCACATTTTCTGTTTCCTCGAGTGGTAGTGTCTGCATGTCTTTGTCTGCCTCTGCCCTTCCAGCCTTTTATGCAACAGGGTCTGTCCCCCACACCCCCTGCCCCACACTCAGATGGGTCATCACCAGCCCAGCGTGACCTGTGCCTCGCTGCGCCAGGCCCCAGCCTGGAATGCTTTTCTGTATTCGTTCTGCCAGCTTTACTCCGATTCTTCTTTCAAAGCTCATCCTAAGTCTCATCTTTCTTGTTTGTTTGTTTGTTTGTTTGTTTTTTGAGAGAGGAGAAAGGAGGGAGAGAAGCATCGATGTGTGGTTGCTTTTAGCACACCCCCTACTGGGGACCTGGCCAGCAACTCAGGCATGCGCCCTGACTGGGAATCGAGCCGGTGACCCTTTGGTTCACAGGCAGGAGGCACTCAATCCACTGAGCCCCACCAGCCAGGGCCTAAGTCCCATCTTTACTGCAGGATTCTCCTTACCATGTTTACATCTAAATTCTTACAGCACTTAATATGGATGGCATACATATTGAACTTAGCATATATCCTCTTACAAATTTTCTTTCTTTTTTGCGTGTCATTCCCCAAGTAAGTTAGAGGTTCCTTGCAGGTAGAGGCTGTACTCTACCCCTTAGTCAGAGTTCCTGACACCGATTGAGGAACCTCAGGTGTGATCGGTTCTTAAAAACTGTCGGCATGTTGTCGGCAGTACAGTGAGGCTCGCGTCCTCCACAAACACCGAGTGGAATATTGTTGGTCAGCACCGACGGTACCTCTCTTGTTGTTTGTTTCCTGTGACTCTCATTTGTCATATTAGAAAACAGCTTTCGAAGTAATTAATCTTTAAAAATTGTATTTACAGTTTATCCCCATACTCCTACTTCAGTCAAAGTGAAAGATATTAACGCAACAGCTGTTACACTTTCCTGGCATTTACTGGGCAACTTTGCAAAGATTAAGCTGTTGTGTCAGGTTGAAATCAACAAAATGAATTCAGTAAAAGAATTGGTGAGTAAGATTCTTCTGTAAACTTCCTTAGAGGTTATTTTGGATAAAACATTTAGCTTTCAACGTAACTAAGTCAATTTATATGCATAAACTCTGATTATTATAGAGATTGACTAAGAACCAAGATGTTAGGAATGTAATTTGACAGCATTGTATTTAGCCCTTAAAGACAATTACAACACTGGCTACCATAGAACGTAAGTTTGACTCTCGCTACTCAGATTGCTTCCAGGTCCGGTGGTGCACCTGGCATGTAGGTGGTGCTCGATAAATTTGTGAACTGATGAGTAGTTTTGCTGTGACCTTTAGCATTAGATAATGGACTCATTGGCACTGGAAAGAAGATGTGATTTTTAAAACCGCTAAGCGCAGCTACAGGAGCAAGTTATAATTGGTTATTATAAGTCAAAACATGACTTTTAATACATTTTAAATACTTAGGTTGACTTTTATACTGCACCATCTTGTAATTTGTGGTAAGTCCAAAATAAATGATGTCATACTTAAATATTCATTTGGAAACTTCCTGGTGATTTCTAGAATATCTGTCATGCTGCAAAACGTAACCCCCAAAGCTCCTTCGTAATAAGTAATCGGGAGCTTGGAGGCTTCCCTGACATGTGCAGATCCTCAAGTTTGTTTTGAATTGCTTCATTTTTATTTTAATTAGTTCAGTTATTTGTTGAATGGTCTGTGTGTTTAGCACCGTATCCGAGGCACTAAGTGCCATGTGAGGCCAAGACGATGCAGCCTCCAGTCAGCTTCCAAGGATCCTCTGAGTGACCAGGTCCTCCCGGAGGCTGTCTCAGATCATGCCAACATGTTAGGGTTTATTGCTTCGCCATTAGCCGCTGACTGATTACCAAGTTTATGTTCTCCTCTCTGCATACTTTAATTAGCCACTATTAATTAGTTCAGTAGTTGGATTAAAAAGATGCCTCAGCTTTGCTTCCTGCTACTGCAGAGCGTAATAATGTCACTGATTTGGCATTTACATAAGAATTACGATAGTATGGGGCAGACTAACTTTAATCGTATAGAGGCACACTCATGCGGACATTCAATTTGTTGCAAATTTAGGAGGCTTTCTTATTTTAAAAAAGTGTGCGTGTGTGCACATGTGTGTTTGTGCACACCTGGCATTTCATGCTCACGCATCACCTTGCCTGTTTCCTGCCAGCGGAACGTCACCATCGGAGGGGTAGACGGCTCGAGTTACCTCACTGCCGTGGATGGGCTGCGTCCGTACACCGTATACACCTTTCGGGTCCGCTGTTCCAGTGAGACTTTCTGGAAATGGAGCAGATGGAGCAGCGAGAAACAGTATTTGACCACAGAAGCCAGTAAGTTAACTGGGTGGTTTATGGTTAATTATTACTGTGGATCCTGGAATTTTACAACTGTTTTTTTAAAAAATGTTACCCAGGTGACTAAAAATAGAATGCTCAGGTACATTGTGCAATTATGCAACGTATGCTAGCACAATATTACACAGACATTTAAAATGATGGTTCCTAAAGTCCTGTGGGCACATGGAGCCTGAGGGGCATGTGCTCTGTGCACAGGCCGGGCTGCACTGTCCACGCACAGTGTGGTTGCGTCGACGGTGAAGTGATGCGGCGCAGCCGTGGTGAGACGATGGGGCAGTTTTTCTCACGCTCTTTCCTCCTTTGCCTGGACTTTTCACAATCTACTTTGATTGCCTTTTCGTTAAAAATGAGATTGTTGGAATTTTTATTTCTGACCTAAGGCTGAGTCATGGATGGAGCTAAGGTCTTGAACTTCATTCAGTCTCTATGGTATACCTAGGTCAGAATCGCCATCAAATCAGGTAACTGGTTTTCTGAGTATAATTGCCAAAGACAGGATGAAGATTCTGTCCTTGATTAACCGGATGTCAGCTTTAAAACAGAAAATAGGAATAGGTGTGATTTTCAGGAATCATTCATCCAAAGCATAGCGAATTCTTCATTTGCACTGTATGATACAGGGAATGTAAAGCTTCTGCCACCATATCTCACAGTAAACTAAAAAGTGGGGACAGGTGCCAACCTAGATGTCGTCTCTGCATGTGAAGGCTCGGGGGAGGGGCAGAGCTGCGCAGCATGTGTAAGAATGACCTGATTATCAGTCGTGAGTCCAGTGCGTGAGTCCAGAGTGAGAGTGCATTAGTTACCCGTTGCTAGGTAACCCATCGCCCCAAACCTCAGCACCTTAAAACAGCAAGCATTTATGATCTCACAGTGTCTGTGGGTCAGAAACCCAGGAGCAGCTTGGGGCGCGGCTCTGGCTTAGAGTCGGTGCTGAGGCGAGTCACTGTGAGGGTGGGGGCTGCAGGCTTGCCCGGGTGGAGGGTCTGCACCCCAGGGGTTCCCTCACGTGACCCCTGGAGTGTCCTCAGAGCCTGGCAGCTGGCTCCTCCTGGACGTGGGGATCACAGAGGGATCAGGGCAGACAGCCTAGTGCTCTTCATGACCTGGCCTCAGAAGGGGCAAACCTTCATTCTGCCAGACCCTAGTGGTCACACAAGCCGACCCTGATGGGGTGTGGGAGAGACCACTGAATGTTTGCAAGCACCACTATCTCGATCATTGACATCACCAGCACACGACTTCACGTATCAACTTTCATCTCTCTTCCCTAGTTCCCTCGAAGGGGCCAGACACGTGGAGAGAGTGGCGCTCCGATGGAAGAAACTTAATAATATATTGGAAGGTAAACACCTAACGTTTGCTTGGATATGAGATGGCTTGATTTTGGTGAACTGCCTAACTTTCAGGGGGCCCTTGGGTTATCGAGGAGCCAGCGGTTCCCAGAGGTGCAGAGCTGCTGAGAGTGTGGCCTGGCTCCAGACACCCAGGCTCCTACCTGCAGCTGCACCGCAGGCAGCTCAGTGAGCGAGGTCTGGGGCCCCGAGCTCCGGGTTGGGATTTGGTGAGGCCTCTGGAGGGAGGGCCCTGGGGGATTTTAGGAACTCAGTCTCTCACTTTAGAAACGCAGCCAGAAGCTACAAGTTACAATTTTGCTCTTTATGTTGCATTTTTTCCCTTTGATGAATAGGAAACCAGCTTTTTATATATCTTATGTGTACTTTGTTTCCCTTAAATAAATTGTATTATACAATGCAATGATAGTTTTGTAAAATTTTAGGTAATACATGAATGTTTTACTGTTTTTCCCTAGTAGAGCAGACATTTTTGTTGCTGTGCTTTTTTCTGATTTGTGAATATTAAAAACACCAACAGTTGTTTTCTACCTCCGATTTCATAAGAGCAGTCATAACCAGATTCCTTCAAATGGTGGGCTTTGTTGTTGAAGGTAGACAATATTATTTTTACAAAAACTGGATGTCAGTACAGCTTTGAGTCGAGTGAAGTCCAAGTGCATGTTGTGCAGAGGCTCCCTTGCTTTGACATGGTCTGCGGGGACGGTAGCCTGCCCTCCTCCTCCTGGTTAGAAACCCCCCGCTGCCCTGAGCTGTCCGTCAGATTCACAGTAACGAGTAATGATTACACAAAGCACTTCCGTGTGGAGGGGGTTTGGAACATTGTTCCAACCAGATGACTGTTTAACCAGGGATTAAAACTATTGAAGTGATTCCGAGTCTAACTGCGTCCCAAGGTTACTTACTTACTTCTGCCTTGTGTGGGTAGAAAATTAAGTTGTTTTGGACATGTTGAGGTTTTTGAACATGTGTCACTGGGGTACCCGAGCAGAGAGAGTCCAGTAGCTGGGGGTTTGGATGAGGATCTAGGCACTCAGGAACGAGATTGCAGCCAGAGACCAGGCCTCGAGGGACTTACAGGGTGGGGCAGAAGTAGGACTGCAGTTGTTCGTGTGGAAAACAAAGCAATAATTAATAAACCAGGACACCACAATAAGCTCCATGCTTCGTGCACTCCCAGCATAACCCTGCTCTGCCCACCCCCACCCCCGTGTCAGTGGGACCCCTGCAGGCAGGAGGGGTGGGGTGGGCCGTGGGAGGAGGCTGCGTATGAAGGGGAGGGTGGGAAGGCCCGAGGGGCTCGTCGACAGCAGAAAATAGCATAAGTGTTCTGTGATGAGCAGGCACTGCTTTAAAATGAGAACACAGTAAATGTTAAAAAAAAAAAAAAAAGATGATGCCATACTTCTTAACGTTTTGTTTCTGTTTATATAGAGCAGTGCTTCTCGTAACTTTTTTTGTTACAAGGAAATGCGAGGCTAGATGCAGCTTTCCGTTGACTGCATATGTATATTTTTGCGTGCTGGCGGCACGCACCGTCCTTCCTCGGCGTCACCGTCCCGATTTGCTGGGTCTCGGTGGGTTTCTCAGAGTGTGAGCAGTGTCCTCTCCTCTGGTGGCGTCTTCATGACGAGGGTGGTGCCCGCACTGGACCCGATGGCCTCGCCTCATCACATAGCCACTTCTGCAGGGGTTTGTAACCGAACGTGTCCTCCTGTCTCTCACAGCCTTTACCCATCAGCGAAGCGAACGGAAAAATACTCTTCTATAACGTCTCCTGCTCGTCAGGCGAGAAGACACAGTCTCTCTCTGAGATCCCTGGCCCTCAGCACAGAGCAGAGGTGCAGCTTGACAGAAATGACTACATTATCAGCGTGGTGGCAAAAAACTCTGCCGGCTCTTCCCCACCGTCCAAAATAGCGAGCATGGAGATTCCGAACGGTGAGTGGCCGGGGGCAGGAGGGCGGGGATTCGGAGGGAGACACTCGGAGGGTGCTGCGTGCCCTCCTGCACCTCGGCCGCCTTCTCTCCCCAGTGCTGCCGCTCTGATACCTGCCGGGGGGGGGAGGGGGCGCGAATGTCAGCTGCGTGGAGATGGCCGTCCTCGGTGCTGAGTGGCAGCGTCTGTCGCTGTGCCCAGTCACTTTAACGCGCAGCGCTGGGGGCTGTGGTGGTGGATGTGACTCTTAGGAAAAACGACTCGACAGATACCGTGTTCCTGTGTCTCCCCAGCCCCACACGAGTCGGCTCCTGGGTCAGCCAGGCTGTGCTCGACCCATCTGGCAGGAAAAGGCACTGGGTTTACATGGCGGCTTTGTTGAAAGGACGTTCTTTCAATAGGAATCCTTTATTGATAAGAAATTCTTCTTAAAGTCTGAATTGACTGTCAGCATAAACTCGTAAAAACGGCGTGACTTTAAAACTGCTGCCTGCCTGCCTCTGCGTCCTCTGAGTGCCCGCCAGGAGCCCACCCTCCTGGACTGCCGTGGCGGCCCCTTGGGCTGCGGTCTTCAGCGGCTGCCCCAGCCTCTTCGCCCGGAGAGCTCCTCCTCCGGGCCCCTGCCTCCCCGCCTTGCCACTGTGCCCCCTGTGGGCCCCTCTCTTCCAACAACTTCTACAGGACAGACTGGTCCAGGCTTCCCTCTCCCTTTAGGCCTTGACGCCCTAACCCCTGCTAATGTCTCGCCTCCACCTTGGGCCTCCCTGTCACCTAGGCTGACACCTGACATGACCCCACGCTGGCCCCCTTCCCACCAGCCTCTGCACCTCCCCCTCTGTTCCCCCAGGCCCTGTTTAGGCTCTTCCCCGTCAGCCCACAGCGGCTGTCCTGTCCCTCAGCTCTCCTTCCCAAACTGTTTCAGCAGACTCCTCCCCTCCCTGCCCTGTCTCCCGAATCCCGGAAGCCCATGTCGGAGGGGGCAGCGGTCCAGCAATGGGGGAGGGGCTGCTGCAGCCCCTCCCCCACCTCGTGCCGTGCTTCTGCTCTGCCCGCTCTGCCCAGCTGGGGCTGCCCTGCCGCCACAGGGCTCACATACCCGGTGGTGACCAGAGGAGGGACGCAGACTGCCCATGAGTGCTCCGCCCATCCTCCAGGCTGCCACGCCCCCTACACTGGAGCCTCCCTGGCCCCACCCCACCCCGTGTGCTTTCTTATCACTTGGTTTCAGCAGTCGAGCTGACCTGTAGGTACAGGTGATTGCCATAGTTACAGCAACACTTCGAAACTTGACGAAAGGTTTATCTAGTTTGAGCACTATTTTTAATGTTTCTGTGCAGTGGAGTAATTTGTACAACTCTTGCCCATTTTCATGAGGTTTGCCTTGCGTTACTAGTTTTAACACCAAAGTGTCCTCCTTTCTTGAAGATGATCTCAAAACAGAGCAGGCTGTTGGAATGGGGAAAGGGATTCTCCTCACGTGGAATCGCGACCCCAACGTGACTTGCGACTACGTCGTGAAGTGGTGCAACTCGTCTCAGGCGGAGCCCTGCCTCATGGACTGGAAGAAAGTCCCTGCAAACAGCACGGAGACCGTAATAGAATCTGGTGAGTGTCTCTCAGACCCCTCCAAACGCGTTCTTAGAAAAAGCAACGTGCGGGCTGGCTGGCTGCAGTGAGGTGACCGTGCTCCCTGGCCTCGGGGCCAGGCGTGGATCGAGCTGGCTCTTCTGAAGATGGTTGGGGCAGTATGTGCGGGAAGGGACTCAGATCCCTTGCTCCTAGTTACTTGCCTAGGAATGCATTCTAAGAAACAGTGAGAGAGCACCCCAGATTCCCATCTGAGAACGGTCACCCCAGCATCACTCATTGTTGTCATGATAGAAAGCAGCCAAAGCAGTGCACTGGAGGACGCGTCGAGGGGGGCACCTCTCTGAAACGGGGGGCTGAGCAGCACTTGTGTGGAAGGTGGGACCACGTGGGGCCGTGTTCAGGAGGAAGGCTGCGGAACGGCGCGCAGCTTGGTCCCCCGCGGAGCACTGCTGTCTGTGCCGGCCCGGGGCCCTGGACGGCGGTCAGGAGGGGCTGTGCATGGAGGCCCTGCACCCGCACTGCTGCTTGGCCTGCGGCGGGCCCAGGGGCCTTGGCCTGGCAGCAGGCACAGTGGGTGGGGCTGGCTCCCTGGTGGCTGAGGAGCCCTGAGCCTTCCTGGGGAGCCGCCCTTGAGCCCATGCAGCCTGAACGCAGCCCCAGGGGCACTTGGTGACCTGCAGGCCAAACCAGCCTTGTGCTTCAGAGTTGAATGCCTCTTCCAAGAGTCTCTGCTCCTTCCGAGCACCTGGCTGCTGTGCCTCTCCCCGCGGGGGTTCTGGAGCCCTCAGCCTGTGGGGGTGACGCCCTTCCACTCCCGTGGCGGTCCCTCCCGTGTTAGTGGGGTTTGGCAGAGCAGGTAGTGTTGGTTTTCCCCTCCATGTTTGCCTTTTCACTGTCAACTGGTGAGGATGAGTCCCCTCCGTTAGATGACCGTGCTCAGGGCCTGATTATGTATCTGTTCTACTTGGAATCCAGCCAAGCTGCTCCCGTGCAGAATCGACCCAGATAGAGGACAGCGTCCTTGATCCTTTCCCCACCCCCAAGGTAGCTCCTGGGGCCTCCCACTAGTCTAGTGCACCCTCTACGCATGCAGGCCCCTCCTTCTCCATCCCTCCTCGCTGGGCTTTGAGCGCCGTGGGTTCACACTGGGGCAGAGCTCAGGGGCACGGAGCGGCGCTGCCTGAGGTGCAGTTCCGCGTGTGCATTTAAGCCGGCAGCTGCGGGATGAGAAGGGGAGGCAGGTTCTATCCACGAGGCAGGTGGCCAAGGCCCTGCAGTGTCGGGAGAAGTCAGGGAACTTGCCCACGGTCACAAAACTAGTTAGTGTGTGCCGTTGCCAGGCTTCAAATTCAAGGTTTTAAGAAGCTGGGAATTTTGTCTTTTGTTTCCTGCCACGAGAACAGTGTGTGGCGTGGTAGGTGTTTCTCTTCCTCCTTTCCCACCCAGTTGTCCATGCTTCCACCTCTCTTCTCTCGTCGTGACCTCAGGACACTCTCCTAGGGCTCTAACCCATTCAGGTGCTTTACTTCTTAGGCATCAGAATCCTAAACACTATTGATACACATAATTGGAACATCAGACTAGGTGCACGTTTACTCACGTACATGCAGTTTAAAATCATGACCTTGCACCCTGGCTGGTGTGGCTCAGTGGACTGAGCGTCAGCCTGAGAATCAAAGGGTTGCCGGTTCGATTCCCAGTCAGGGCACATGCCTGGGGTGTAGGCCAGGTCCCCAGTAGGGGACGCGTGATGTTTCTCTCCCTCTTTCTCTTCCTCCCTTCCCCTCTCTCCAAAAATATGGAGCAGCGCCCCATTCACCAAAGGTTGCTGGCTCAGTCCCCAGTTGGGGCACATAGAATCGATGTTTCTGTGTCACATCAATGTCTCTCTCCCTCCCTCTCTCTCCACCCCCTTTCTCTCTCAAATCGATAAACATGTCCTCAGGTGAGGATAAAAATAAAACTAAGAAATATAATTAAAAAATCACAACTTCCGAGTGTCCTGTTCTTAAAGAAAACACTTATGAAGGGGGGAGTAGAGGGCGACCATCTCACTGTGGGGCCCACGGCCCCTGGTGTTCTGGGTGCCGAGCAGGGGGGCTGGGGTGTCGCCCGCTGTGGAGAAGGCACGCTCCACAAATTCAGCGCGAGCCCGAGTCCTGGCCTCCTGCCCCAGGCGGAACCTTCTTCCTGGCCCGTTGCTGGTGAGTTCCTGGTCGCCCGTCAGTGTCATGCCGTGGCGTTTCCCCTCCTTGAAGGTGCCACCGCCCACGGCAGGGCCCTCTCGCTGAGCACAGTGTGTTATGATTCCCCCTTCGTCTGTGCCCCCCACCTGTCCGGGCCTGGGCCCTTGTCCTGCCCCCTCTGGGTTCTCCGCCTCTCCCGCCTGGCCCTGCGCTGCCAGAGGCTTGCTTCCCGGTGCAGTGAAGGTGCTTCTCTAGTTTGCAGTTGACTCAAGGGCACCAAGTGGCGATGCAGCGAGGAGGAGCAGATGCTAAGGAGCAGCCGGTTCCTTTCATGCCAAGTGTCCGAGGGGGACAGCAATTGCTGTGTCTGCTTGTTGGCACGGGAGGCGCGCCGCGGGGCCCTGCACCCGGAGCTGATGCTGGTCGGGGGGCTTTTCAGAGTGCAGCGACGCAGCCCCCGGCCCCGGGCCAGAGCCAGGACAGAGGCGGCGTTGCTGGTTTAAGGAACAAAGTCAAAGCCTCAGTCACGTTCCTCCCTTCTTCAAGGGGACACCATATTATGATGCTAAACTTTTTATTATAGTAAAAAATGAACTTGGTTTCATCAGTGTTCCACTCAGACTATTTACCAATTTTGAAAATACAGATGTATGTGTATAGGAAAGCATCTGTTTAAAATAGCTTTGACAGTGTCTGAGTAAGTTACTGTAAAGTTGATATTTCTGAAGTAGACATTCATAGTCATGTGCACTTATGAAAGCTTCCTGATTGTGCCCATCCTGCAGATCAGTTCCGACCAGGGGTGAGATACAGTTTCTTCCTGTACGGGTGCAGAAATCAAGGATATCAGCTGTTACGTTCTGTGATTGGGTACATAAAGGAATTGGGTAAGTTCAGTGGGTAAGTTTCCTTAGAATTCAGGGTAACGTGAGAAATTATAAATTGACAGCATTGGATCCTAAGAATAGATTAAATTGGGATATTCAGTTCAAGGAAGGAAAAATAATTTTATGATAAATTTAAAGTTATTTATGATCACTTACTCTTCATTTGTTTCATGTTTGTATTTCACAAATGTACAATCATTAACGAAGTCTTGGTCTGGATGTCAAAAATACTTAATTTGCACTTGTTCCAGACTGTCAGTAAAAAAGGGAAGCACCAATGAGTAGCCACGTAAAGATTCTGCATAGGTTGTTTCCCTAGGTGGCAAGTTCTGCCTTTGTGCGCCTACTTACTAGCTTTGCAGCGAAAGCATTCGTAGCCATATCTGGGCAAGTTTATGACTGAATGGAAAATAAAGTTGTAATTCCAAGCTTAGCTGCTTTCCGAGGCGAGAACCCTCATCGACCGCCGGTGTCTTGCCCTGTGTTGGTAAATTCTCCCTCAGCTGTTGGCTTTTCCCCCTCGCAGCTCCGGTCGTTGCACCAAACTTTACTGTTGAGGGTACGTCTGCAGACTCGATACTGGTGAGATGGGAAGATATTCCTGTGGAGGAGCTGAGAGGCTTCTTAAGAGGCTATTTATTTTACTTTGAAAAAGGAGAGAGAGACACATCTAAGATGCGGGGTTTGGAATCAGGTAAGTTACTTACTACAGTGAGTATGGTGCTTCCTAGGAGTTCTCAGTTAATCCACCCCCCGCCCCCCCCAAAAAAGTGCTGCTCCTTGCTTTAATCCTGGTTTCCAAAACTGTCTGAAAAATAAGCAAATGGAAATGTTGTCATTTTAGGAATATGAGCATGTTAAGTGCATGATAGATAAATGAAGGGCGTCGCTCAGAGGTTCCGTAAACCACTTACTCTGAAGCCTTTGAGTCTCGCGGCTTGCAGCACAGGGGCCACCTCTTTCCCGCCTGGCATGACCCCGTAGCGCAGCATCTCACGAAGGTGACTTCAAAAACAAAGTCTCCCCGTCCTTCTCATAACGGAGGAGAAAAGCTCCGGGGCCTCCCTGGTCACCTGACAAAACACCACCCGCGCAGTGAGCCACGGCCTTAAGGAGCCGAGAAACTTAATTGACGCAACTGGGGACACGTGTATCCATTAGGTCTTAGAAAGTACCGCTGTTCCTCGACTGGTAAGTGTACGTACGCCCAAAGTCTTTCGAGAGTTCTCCACTTCGCAAATACAGAAATATGTACGCAGACTTCTGGCTTTTCCCTAAGTTGTATTTCTGTCGGAGTCGGATGTTTCTTATCCGTGGCCGCGTAAACACAGGCGTATCATATTATCAGTTTGAGCGCTTTCAGTTCCCTTGACGACCTCCCCACGGAACTCAACGCCAGTCTGCCGAGCACAGAGCGCGTCCCTGCGTGGAGAGGCTGATGGGCATCAGCGAAGCCCCTTGCCAAACGCGGCCACTTTACCCACGCACCCCACCGCCCCAGATTCATGCGTCAGCATTTCCTGAATCTTCCCAGTGGCCTGGGGGGAGCGAGGCCCTACAGATCCAGTTCCACAGCCATCCAGAGCCTAGTGTGATTTTCCTCCAGTGCTTGGGGATGTTACACTTGACCCGGTTAAAATTGTAGCACCTAGACTTCCAGTGAAACATGGTGGATAGGTGACTAAAATTAGACTTTAAAAAAAACACAAAAAAAACAAAACACCTGCCTAAAGCCCTGTGAGATGAGGTTCTGATATCCTGTTGCATATTAGTTGGAGACCCTCAGGTTCAGGTAGGTGGAAATGAAAGGGCCAGCTCACGGGGCTGCTCCCTGGCCCCGCAGGCCTCCGGGCCATGGGGTGGCAGCTACGAGTAACCGTGCACCGAAGTCGCTGCGGCCACCAGTGACAGTGATGCTCCCACTCTAAAACCAGGCCGTCCGGACGTGAAAGTTAAGAACATCACCGACATATCCCAGAAGACACTGAGGATCGCCGACCTTCAGGGCAGGACGAGCTACCACCTGGTCCTGCGCGCCTACACGAGCGGGGGCCTGGGCCCGGGGAAGAGCATGTTTGTGGTGACGAAGGAGAACTGTGAGTCGCGTGCCCCCCGGAAGCTCCCGTGCCGAAGCGCACGGTGTTGCTAGCAGTTTTTGTTTGTGCAGGGGTCCCCTTTTCTAAATGTCACGTTTTGTTGCGTTTTTATAGTGAGCCTGTTGGAAGCTATTTCCTAACAAGTCCCTGAGAAATTAATGAATAAAGATACATCTGAAGTCTGGAGATCTAAATTCATGTTGAATGTACATAAGGGCCAAGCAGTTTAAATTCTTTTGCCCTAACTATTCTGTGGCATTTAACATATTCAGGGAAGAATGAAAGAAATATTCCGAAAAAAAAAAAGTGTTAAGCACAACTTACAAATTTGAGATGGGAAGTAGAGAAGAGTGATAAACTTGACTCTCCTGTCAGCAGCAAAGAACTTCAACGTGCTACCTCGTAGCTGGAGCTCACACACACTCTTGCGTAAATGACCAAGGCGATACGGTTCCCAGCTGGGCGTGATGTTGCCCCCGTGGGGGTGCCTGGCACTGTCTGGTGACCTCTTAGTTGTCATAACTGGCGAGTGCTGCTGGGATCTAGTGGTTGGGACCCCAGGGATGCTGCCCAACTCCCTACTGTGTGCACGGTACCTCCCCCGACACACACAGACAGCAGAGCCGTCTGGCCCACGGAGTCGGTGGTGCCGAGCTGAGAAACCTGCTCTGGCAGCTTTCAGTGCTTGTGTAAAGTTTGTTGAAACACTTCAAGGTTTTATTTTAATAGTGTTTCAGTGTCCCTGGAGCAGGTATGATTTTTCCCTTCTCACCTGCCGACTGAAATACTGCCCAATATCAGTTTATTCTGCCCTTCGTACTGACAGCCGTGGTTTAATCTCGGCGCCGTTCTCCTTTCAGCCGTGGGGTTAATCATCGCCATCCTCATCCCCGTGGCAGTGGCTGTCGTGGTCGGCGTGGTGACGAGCATCCTTTGTTACCGGAAACGGGAATGGTAATGGTGCCTGCGTTTATTCTTAAACTGTTTTGTTCATACGGGAATGGTTATTTAGTTTATGTTTAACAAATCAGTACATTTTTTTGTTGTTGAAGCTAGTTAGTAAAAAAAATATTTGTTTTAGTCAGAATTAATGTTGGATTTAACATTAGGCAAGAAGATGGCATATTATTTAAAGGTTTAAAAATTAATAAAGGAAAAGTATAAATGTTTTCCTTACTCTATTTCCTAATAATTTAAAGTAGTAGCACTTGTACTGAAAAAAAATTGGCAGGCTTAAACATGACCATAGCTGAACGCAGGATGAAGTGCAGTTTAATGATTAAAGTCTCACTTATCTTGGTGCCCTATTTAGAAAGTCTGGTCATTTATTTATTTAGTCAACAGAGATGAAGGGCCCCTCTCAGGTGAAGAGGGGCATCTAGAGTGGTGAGTGAGCGAGCCCGGTCCTTGGGGGCTCTCAGCACAGCGGGGGGCTGGGCCGTAAGCCCACAGCCATCCAGTGGGCATGTGCTCGCACAGCGGGCAGGGTCCCGGGCATGGCCCCGGCACCGTGAGCGGCCGGAGAGCCCTGGCACTGGGGGCGGCCTGCCGAGGCCTCCCTGGGGCAGTTCCGTCAGGCAGGGTCCCAAAGGACAAGGAGAGGGCAAAGTAAGTTCCAGGCAGAGAAGACAACTTTTGTGAGGACCCAGAAATTGGAAAGAGGTTGATCTTCCGGAGGAAGTGGGAAGCGCTATGTCTCCAAGCGAGGGTCAGCTGGACGGAGTGTCCCGCGGTCCCCTGGCAGGGCCCACCGTGGGCGGGGCTGGAGCCCAGGGCTGTGTCCATGCGGACAGTCCTCCCAGCCTCAAAAATACCGCCGTTTATGACAAAGACAAGGACGTGTTCTTGCGATCCTGGCTTATCCATCAAAACAGTAATAACTGAGAACTGCAGAATCCCCTGTGCGGGTAACCATATTCTCATTACCCAAAATCACAGGTTAAAACTGACTTTAATGTTAAAAATAGATATATAAGTAAGGAGGGAGTTTGAAGTTAGAGCATTTCAGACTTACATTAACAAAGCTTTTTTCCTGCAGGAATTTCGAATAGTGTTCTTTTGAGTAGCTGTAAGGATGGTGCCGCACGGAGCAGATCTCGTTTTTGTTTGCGTTTCATTTTTGCGGAAGACGAACAGCCTTCCTTTTTCTCACAGCCCCCGGCGCCTGCTACGAGCCGCCGAGACCGGCCGGGCTGCGTGCGGTTGGCGGTGCCGGCGTTTTGTTCATACCAGCAAGGCCTGTGTTTTATTTTTAACCTGGCAGGACAACCGCCGTTGCAGTTCTTGCTTTCCATTCACATGAGCTACATGGGCTGCTGCAGTCCTGGAAGGCTGAGGAGTGTTTACAGTTTTAAAACTGGAACCTCTCGACGCGTTGTGTAGAGCTCTCTAGTTCATGGTCACGCTGCAGATGGCCTTGCATTTCTCTCTCTCGCTCGTTTCAGTTGTTCTTATGAATGTCAAAGTAAGCCTCATGATTTATTAACTGTTTGTTGTCTAACTGCTAATCTTATAATTATTAAATGCACTTAATTATTCTTTATTTAAAGGATAAAAGAAACCTTCTACCCTGATATTCCAAACCCAGAAAATTGTAAAGCATTACAGTTTCAGAAGGGTGTCTGTGAGGTAATCCTTTATTTTGCTTTATTTTGTTTACATTTATCTTTGAAGTGCTGGCTTTCCCTTTTCTTTTCTTTTCTTTTTTTTTTTTTTTTGTCTCCTGTGAAAAGGATTTTTTTAAATTTTAATTGTTGTTCAATTACAGTTTTCTGCCTTTTACTCCCATCCCAGCCCACCCCCCCACCCTCCTGACCTTCCTCCCCACCTCCCTCCCATTTCCACCCCTCCCTAGTTTCTGTCCATGTGTCCTTTGTACTTGTTCCTGCAAACCCTTCCCCTTTTCCCCCTGAAATTCCCTCCCTTTTCCCCCTGAAATTCCCTCCCCTCTCCCTTCTGGTCACTGTCAGCCCGTTCTCTATTTCAGTGTCTATTTTGCTTGTTTGTTTTGTTGTTTAGGTTCTTGTTAAAGATGAGATCATATGGTATTTGCCTTTCACTGCCTGGCTTATTTTGCTTAGCATAATGCTCTCCAGTTCCATCCGTGCTGTGAAAAGTTTTTAACATGCAAATGTCACTCATATTGAAAAAATAAAGTGCTCTAACACCTGCTGAATTTCTAAAATTATTATTTTTAATTATTTGTATCATATTCTTTTCCCCACTACTATTCATAGCGAGAATAATATTGATATGTAGGGGAAAAAAGTAGTTTTGCTCTAGTATGCCCTACAGAACGGTGAGACAGATTTTCACCAGCAGACAGGAAAGAATAGATGGAATGACGCCCCCTGGTGTAGGAGGGGTGTGGTGGCAGCTTTGGTGCTCTGTGTGATCTCTGTCTTCAAACTGATTTCTAGGGAAACAGCGCTCTTAAGACATTGGAAATGAATCCCTGTACCCCAAATAACATTGAGGTTCTGGAAACTCGAGAGACGGTTCCTAAAATAGAAGACACAGAGATAATTTCTCCTGTCGCTGAGCGTCCGGAAGAAAGCTCCGAGGCGGAACCCGAAAACCAGGTGGTTGTGTCCTACTGCCCGCCAGTCATCGAGGAAGAGGTGCCGAACCCTGGAGCGGACGAAGCCGGGGGCACGTCCCAGGTCATTTACATCGACGTGCAGTCCATGTACCAGCCCCAGGCAAAGCCAGAGGGAGAGCCAGAGACCGACCCTGGGGCGGCGGCGGGCTACAAGCCCCAGATGCACCTGCCTGTCACTTCCGCCCTGGAAGACGCGGGCGCAGAAGGCGGCGCAGACAAGGCCGCGGGCTACAGGCCACAGGCCAACGTGCACGCATGGAGCTTAGTGTCTCCAGACTCGCCCAGGTCCACGGACAGCAACAGCGAAGTCGTGTCCTTTGGCAGCCCCTGCTCCATCAACTCCCGGCAGTTTCTGATCCCTCCTAAGGACGAAGACTCTCCGAGATCTAACGGAGGCGGGTGGTCCTTTACAAACTTCTTTCAGAACAAACCAAACGATTAGCCACGTCCCTTCTGTCTGCCATCTCAGTGAGCTGTCGTTGCTGGTGCTGCCGCGTGAGCGCTGGGCGTCTTGGGGGGCGGGGGGTGGGACCCTGTGGCACATTGTCAGCGAGGTGGACTTCACTGTGTGCGAGTTACACTGAGGGTGTTCCTGCGCTTTTAACGTAGTCTAAAAGCCAAAGGATGGTGACGCAGAGGTCAGTCCACACAACTCAAGGCTTGGAGCTTTCTGTCATTCGAGCCAAAGAATTCCCACGTTGGAGCCTGATGCTCTCGGGCCCCTGCGCGCAAAGCAGAGGCGCAGCCACCGTGTCCGGCTCTGTCGTCGTCGTTTTCTCACGTGTGCACTTTGCAAGCGGATCGGCAGGCGAGGGCCAAAACGTCGGCGCAGCGGACGGCGTGGCTCTGCCTGACGTCGCTCCTTCCTGGAGGAAAACCAAGCACAGATCTGAAACCTTTCAACGTCATGGTCCTCTCACCGCAGCGTTGGCAGAAGTCAGTGTGATTTTCGACGTGGTGACAGCTCTTCACCGTCCGAACTTCTGATGAAGCGTGCCGACTTCGGTGCCCACTGTACCGTGGCTGTCAAACAGTGTTCTCAGGGGTGCAAACTCGGAAAACGAGCGCGGCTCTGGGCAGCTGCCCCGAATCCTCCTGTCCGCCCTCGGCAGGCTTCATGGACCTCGCCCTTGTTTTTGTAACTTCCATGCTCGCTTCCCGTATCGCAGGTGGCTGCCCTAAGTTTTCAGACTTAAATTCCTAAGACTATAGATCCTAGGGTGTTGCTTTTCTTTTTTTTTTTTAATTTGGGTCATTTTTTTGTTGTTCCACAGTGTCAGTTGTATAAATATGTGAGCAAACCCGGTGTAACACATAAACATTCAATTGCAGTGACTTCCCGTTTGAGATGACTGAGCAATATCTGGCAGCGTCAGCGGTCTACAGCCTTCTGCCTGGCTTCCCGTTCTCCTGGGAAGGCCCTGGAGCCAGGTCCCCGGGTGGGGGCCGTGACGCCTCGTCGCAGGTGTCGCTCCTTGATCATGCCTCTTAGCTGCTCCTCTCCCTCACGTGATCATCAGTCCAGACTATTTGATCCATAGCTGAGCTATTTTTTAAAAAAACTATAAACTAGAAAGAAAAATGCTTCTTACAGGAACAGTTACTCAAGGGCTATTGTATATGAAATGTCAGAGAGCCCATGTGAATCGACGGGCGTACCTCCATCACAGTTGCTGAGTAGGACATCCGGACTCGAGTGTCTCCCCAGCATCCTCTGCCCACCCTTGGTGTTCATGAGTGATGTCTGGATGGGACGTGGTCCTTAGAGAGGCAGGTGGAAAACTACAAAGTGCACCTCCTACAGTGTGCCTGCCCTCAGGTTGTCTATGCCTTTTGTCTTTGGATACTTAAGGTAAGAGGACTTAAAATTTTGAAATAGCTGAGGAAGTCAAGATGTGCCTGTTTTTTCTTTTTAAATTACCTGAGGTTCTGTAATGTGTTTGTATGTAATGGATCAGTTTTCCCCCCACTTGATAATGTGTCTGTCTTTATAAAAACCATGTGGCGGAAGAAAACCACAGGGTGACAAGGGACAAAGTCTGTGTAGGAACTTTGTTATGAATCCTGGTTTTTAACTGCTAGGAGTCAGCTAAATTCCTGAGTTTCGTGATACACAGACATGTAAAATGAAACAGTTAATTCTATACCCACGTAGTATATTAAAACCATATAATAGCTCATGGGGATTTTCAACAACAGGCATCAAACCAGAGCCATGCTGATGGAGTGTGCTGCGTCATCTTACTTCTCCCCATGGGCTCCTTCCTGTAGCTTTTTCCCGAGACACTGAGACCTGGGGCTGCCTTCTGTCCCTGCTGAAGCTTGTCATCATGATACCTCACGTCCCCAACTCATGCCTCGTGCGCCCTTGAAACATGTAGTCCCTTAACCTCCTCTCTCAAAGACAGGATAAGTGCTGGTGAAGGTGAAAGTTTATTGGTCTGAACGCCACTAAACTGTGATAATGGGAAAAGACCAAACATGACGAGTGATCTCGGTCATCGGTGTGGATGCATTTGGCCATGACCGTCAGAATCCAGAGCCCTTCTACGTAATGATTCATTTGTTTGGCTGATGGGGACCTCACTTTGGCTCTTGAGCCCTTCCTCCCTGTCCAAGAATTATGTCCACTCTGTCTGTTGCACAGCGTTACACACAGAACACACTTTCACACCTCTCACAGCCAGCGCCAAGGCAGGCTTCCCTTGTGAGGACAGCAGGTCCTGGCGGTCCCTACAACTGTTCCTCTTGTGAGTGCCCCCTTAAGCACACGCAACCTAATATACAAATATCTGAGAAGACTTGGGTAGGCTTTCGACATTAGCTAGACCCTTTGCGTGATGTATTGCATGGTGTGGGCCTGGGTACAGCCAAAGTCTTCGGAGCATTGGGCCTGAGTTTGAGACTGCGGCCCTGAGGCCTGGACAGTGGAGCCGGGTGTGTTTCAGGGCTCAGGAAGCGGGGGCTGTGTTCCTGCAGCTCTGACCCAGAAGCAGCCGTTCACGGGCAAGTTCCAGGGTGGAAGCACCAGCCTCCCCATCACGGCTCATGGATCTGAAGGGTGGCGTTGAGAACAGCATGTCCTAAACACCGTGGCCAAAGTCACATTCTTAGCAGTGCCATGCACTGGTGTTCTTGTGGGTGATTAGTCCCATAACTTCTTGTCTTCATACCACTGACACATAAAGAGCATTATTGTCCTTCCTGTATTTGAATAGGTGTAGTTTGGTAAAGGAGACTGAGGCATCTTTTCTTCCAGAAGAAATGTGAAATCAATGTTACGGTGTTTTGAAATTAAAGTACCCCCTAACATGTCAATATGCAGAGATCGTTATCCCAAAGTCTAGTACCCCAGCACATAATCTGAGACTTTTTGCTTGTTGCTTTAAAGTAATTTTTGCTTTTTCTGTTAAAATCTGTGTATCTTTTATGAAATCTTTTTTGTTTTGAAAGTGTAAAATCGGGCATCTCAAGAGTACCCTGGGGTCATTATTGGCTGATTGCAAAGCTTAGGCATTTGCGCAAGTTCCGTGCATAGTTTTTTATTGGCCGAGTCCCCTCCCAGACTGTGCACATTCAGCAGAGTTCTCCCGAGGGTTGGACCTGTCAGGACATAACTCGTGCCGGCCTCAGACGCCAGCTGGAAGGGTCGGTGCTCAGAAGTGGCTCTGCAGGTCGAGTAAACACTTGGGAAAGATTCATGCGAAAGCATCCCCCGGTATCGCACTTCTGCCCGATTTTAAGTGTTCAGGTCCCTTTGTATTCGGTGGGTGTGCCGCTGGGGTCATGTCTGTAACCAGCAGCCTGTGATCTAGCACACCAGCGCGCGCTGGTGCACGAGCTTCGTTGATTAACGCAGGCGCTCGCTCTTTCTCGGAGGCATTTATTTCAAACTGGTCTTTCCCACTGAGACAGTTTCGTGGTACCACGCCCATGGTTTATGTTCAGAAGGACCTTTTCACGCAAGGAAAGGACTTGCGGCCAAACTTAACCGGACAGGCCCCTTTAGACATGACCTTAGAATATCACTGGAAATCACTTGGTTCGATTTTGGTCTCTTCCTGTCTCCGTGGATTGTGTACCAGGGCTGTTGCCCGTGCCGGTCTGGAGGGTTAGGGGCAGCATTCCGTTCACATGGCAGGCTATACTGTGGATGGTGGCATTTAGGGGATGTGGTTTGATCTAGAACATATCTGAATCTGTGTAATTACTACATTGAGTATGACAGGGTTCTGTTATTTTTAACCATAAGTCATGCTTGTTCGTCCCTCCAGTAAGAACGTTAATATTTTGGATTACAAGTGTCCTGGTCATACACAGTTTACCTATGCAAGACACATTCAAACTGTGCAACTTTCATGAAAATTAAAAGTAGTGTTTTAAGAAGAAAATCCTCTGAATGTTTTTATGTGTAAGTGCCTAGCTAAAGAACCATAGAAACCAAAAATTCAGAACCTCTTAATTAAATTATAACTGACTGAATGTTCACCAGATACAAACCAGTAGTGATTTACAGTACTTTTTGGTTGTAGTAACTCTTCCCCAAAACCAAGAGATGTGAATGGGTAGAAAATTAATATCTAACTAAAAAGGAAGTTGATTTTACTGTATTTATATATCTCTGCTGAGATTGCCTTGCAGTAGCCAGTCAGAACTTTGAAAAATAAAGTGATAGCAGTGTAGACCTCACGCAGCACTTGAGCCAGAAATACTTTGTGCGCCTGATTGAACGGCTCACTCAGGAGTGTTGAGCTCCTCAGACACGCTGAAAACGCGCTTCCCTTTGGAGTTACTCCATTTCCAGTGAGTAACGTTCAGTTTCCGAACTTACTGTTTTCTCTGAGCATTCCAGTGGTGTGTCATAGAGCATCAAAGGATTTAGTGGTGGTAACACGTTAGTATTAAAACACGGGCAAGTTAGCTGTTGGGTTTGGTGTTGGTGTTTTCGCATTTGATCAAAGGAAACAATACTGAACAATAATTTTCATGTATTTTTTCAAATATTATGCCCACAGTTTGATTCCAAATACTTCTCCCCATTATTTATGATATATCCTTCCATTTAATTTTTGTCTTCCAACATCATGTTTAGGAAAAGCGTGGATATGGCTTTTAAAAAAAAATTTTGTATTTTAGTTCAGAATTGCTTGAAAATCTTGGCCTGGAAAGAAAGACATCCTAAATTTGAGATGGTGCCACCTTAAAAAAGCATGTCCATAGGTCAAATCGTTTTGAAATACTCAACTTTTTTTTAGTAGGAATGTATTACTTTTTAGCTGGCCGTAAGTTCTTACAATGCTAGGAAATCACCATTTTTATTTTCAAAATCGCATTATAGTGAATTCCTGTTTACAAAATATGCATACTGTGAACAGATACAAGTTTTTTTTTTTTTTTTATAAGGTTGTTTGTAGAATGATTGTTTTTTTTCAAAGGAGATGTTATATGTTAAATACTTTCAATTTTTTTTATAAATACTAGCAACTGTTTACTAATTTCTGTTTGGTCAGGCGTGTGCGAATGTAGCTGAGAGACTGGGAGGAGCTGCGGGCCTGAAACTGTCCCTCTCTCGTTTCTGCGGTGTCGCCACTGCAGACCTCATCTGCGACCCGAGCGATCAGTTGGGATGTTCTGTATCTGAAAACCATGCTTAATCATGTAAGGAAACATGTAAACACATATATAGGAAGCAAACCATAGGTTGTAGGATATTCGTGTGATTCAGTCTGATTTGCAGAATTCCGGGCTTAATATATGGACTAAAACAACTCAATTTACACAGATGACAAGTATTTTCTGCCTTGTGAAAATCTGGAGAGTATGTTGCATTAGAATGGAAAATTTGGTCATTTTATATCATTGTATAATTTCAGAATTTACTTTCAATGTCTTTTGGAAAACATGTTTATAGCAAGAACATAGAATATAAATAACCTATCACTAAGGAGACCTTAAATGTAAAACTAGTAGGCTTGGCTGTTAACTCCTAAAGATGTTACTTATGTCTGTTTTTAAAACATGCATGTATTTAACAGTTTTATTGTAGTATTGTCATGGAAAAAATAAATATATTTTCTTACAACTTACACTGATAAATATGAGCATTGTTGTTTGTTTTTTCCTTCCAGTGTCAGCGCTCAGGGAAAGTGGCTTCTGCTTTGTTGTTGCTGATACTTTGGGTTCCGTTCCACCAGAGCCGCAGTGGTCAGACACTTAAAAACTAAACTGAATTTTTAATGCTTTTGCTGCTATGCCATTGGCATAACCTTTCGTATGTTCCATTAAACCTCTCTTCTAGTCACCAGGGAAGTTAGCACAAAAATAATCAGAGTGGGAATGTAACTTTATAAAATAAACACTGGTCCTTCAACCATTGCTTTTCATTTATTTCCTGTGAAGATAACCAACATTTCTGGAGATTCGAGGAATGCATCAAAATTTCATTGCAACTTGTTGAATTTGGAAATAGAGTCATTCAGCAAAACCTCAGAAATTTTAAAGTATGACCTGACCTTAACTAGAAATTATTTAAGGGGAGGAATTAAGTGTTCATATGTGGCTTAACTGGAGTAGCAGCTGAACTCTGAATGGACCTGGATTTAACTCGAAGAACCTGCAGGTGAATTTTTATCTGCGACACATGCTCACGTTTAAGCACTAGCAGCGCTCACAAGCACGGTCCCTCCTTCAGGGAGGTCTCCGTGCGCAACTGGTTTCCCAGATGGCGAATTCTTGAGCCAAAATAGCGCCACCAACTCCAGGAGGAAAGACGTCACAATTCATTCCAGGGGAGGAGAATTAGTGATGTTTGAATAAGCTTGTTAATGTGTGGCGTCTACAGGACACCAAAAGGTTCACTTACAAACTCAGGTTCTTTAGAGGAGAGCCGTGTAAGAATTCACTTTGAATGGCCTAACAATTCGATCCACTACCCCTCCCCTGGAGAGACAGTAAAATTGAATTAAAAGTACAGAGAAGTTGAAGTAACGAGAGAGGTCTTGAACTGATTTGGGATTAAATTGCAGCTAATTTTATCCCAGAGTGATTAGTCTCAGATTAAAGAGACAAGAAGCTTTTGAGGGTGACTGATCATTCAAACCGTTGAGTGGGGATCACGTTAGGGTGCGTGCAGGGCAGGTGCCCAGCCGCCCACCTGTTACCTGCCCCCCAACACGACAGGTGAGAGAGCGTGTCAAGTGGCAGCTCGGATTCAGTCTCTCCCTGCACGCCCCCAGCCAGCGTCCTCACTGCTGCCGAAACGTCCCCAGCCCAGGCTGAGGCCCTGAATGCAGGACCAGTCTGTCCACGTCCAGGCAGGGCCACTCACGCAGCCCTTGCCCCGCCCCCCACGTTCCTCATTCCTTGGGGCTGCTGGGCGAGCCAGGGAGCCTTGAAGAAGCAGAGTAGTAACAACTGGGGCCCCCTGGTCCCAAACTGCCCGACTGCAATTGCAGACAACCCGCACCGTTCAGAAATGGACCTCAAGTTTGATTTTCTCACCGATCGTGGTGGGTGGGGGGTGGGGGCCCCTTTCCTTTCCTATGGTGGCTAACAGGTTTCAGGGCCAGGGCTGCCGCTGCACCACCTGAGCTGCTCAGACCTGGCTCCGGGCCAAGCTCACCACTTACTACCTGGGTGGCCTGAGAGAAGTTACTTGACCACTCATTCTCCTCAGCTCTGAGCAGTGAGGTCTTGATAACCTCCTTTCCCTAACTGGTGAGGACTGCAGGTAGTGTAAATAGCACCTGTAGACAAACCTCAGCAACACCTGGCTTCCTGTCAGCACCTTACAGGTGTACATGCCTTCAAACCAGGTCAGATGGTCTATTTCTGTCTTCATGGATTACCTACCAGGGCTGTTTGCAGTGCCTGTCTGGAGGATTAAGGGCACCAGTCAATTCATGTGTCAGGCCTTACTGTGGATGGTGAGTTTTAGGGGTGAGATTAATTGGCTCTAGAATGTACCCAAGTCCATACACCTTGCCCAGAGGGCCGACTGGATGCACCTCGGGACTGGATCCTGCGTGGCCGAACGCAGTGCTCCCATTTCTGCACAGCCCGTGTCCTCAGCCTCAGCTGAAGCGCTGCTGGCCCACAGGAGCCTGGCCCACAGGACCCTGCCCCAGGGCCCCACGGCCCCAGGGCCCCAGGCATCGGCCTCTGCAGTGCCCGCCCCTCCCCGCAGCCCTGAGCACAAGTCCGATGCCGAGCTCCTAACGGGAGTGGAGCAGAGTCTCAGCCACCCCTGCGCAGCGTAGTATAGTAGTACCTGCTGTGTCACAAGTGCTTGATACACGTTCTTTAAATAATTATGCCTGGGGGCGGGGAGTGGCTTCCCATGTTTCCCGGGGTATCAGAGATGTGTTACTTCGCAGAGGCCATCCTCCTGTGGAGTGGTCTCCAGCTGCGGAAAGCTGAGGTCCTGTCCAAACACTGGCAGGCTCCCTGGGGTGGGGGGGGGGCCCACGTGGGGGCCAGATGCCGCCACCCTTTGTCCTCCCTCAGGGAGACTGCCTTCTCCCTCTGTCTCCTTGACGAACGGGCTGCCTCTGAGGTGACAGCAGGTTACAGCCCTTCTCCTGCCCCCTGGCCACCACCCCCTCCCGCTCTCCTCCCCACTTCAGAATTCATTTCATTCTTCTGGGTAAGGTGCTCTGTATCCTGCCAGCTGACACCCTGCGTGACCGAGGGGCCCATTCCTGTCCCGCCGCTCTTCCCTCAGCTGCCACCCGTTTCTCTGGGAGGCCGACAACCCGTGCTCAACTCCAGGCCTCTCCTTCCGGTGGGTGAGCCCTGGGACCCACGCTCCTCCCAGAAGTGGCACGTGTCTTTTCTCTGAGTCCAGATTTCCTTTCCTCTAGCCAGACATCCCCAAGGGCCGCTTTCACAAGAACCACACATGAGCGTTGGGGGACAGCCAGTTCCCCAAAAGAAGGAAGGTGACATTCTGAGTGGACAAAACAATAGACACTCACTGCAGGCTCACTGAAGAGCAACTAGGAAATGGACACAAGGAAAAAGAAATCACACAATCTTCTTACTCAGAATTAGCTGTATGTATATTTTTTAAGATTTTATTTATTTTTAGAGAGAGGGGAAGGGAGGGAGAAAGAGAGAGAAACATCAGTGTGTGGTTGCCTCTCACACGCCCCCTGCTGGGGACCTGGCCTGCAACCCGGACATGTGCCCTGACTGGGAATTGCATTGGCCACTCTGGTTCACAGGCCGGCGCTCAACCCACTGAGCCACAGCAGCCAGGGCTGCATTAGCTATTTTTAACTAAATAGTTCTATTTTATCCTGTGGGACATTTTCCTATGTGAATGAGAGACTTTTCATACATGCATAGTATTAATGTATTAATGTGTATAATCGAGACCATGCAGCAGGCCTCAAAACTGCACTGGGCACCACTCTGCCCCACAGCTCTGGGTCTGAGAACCCCTTGCTTGCTTCTGCTCGTCTGCAGCCGGTTTCTAACAAGGCCTTCCGCAGCTAATGCCCTGGCGTGGTGCCTGTTACTTTTGTTTCTAAATGAGTTTATTATATGAACAAATTTCTTGAGCTTCCCTGCCTTCCTTCTCAGAGACATTGCAATCCAAGTCATCTTTCAGCCAAGTTGGAGCTGCAGCCCCTTAACGCGAGGTTGTCCGGGAGGCCACAGCCTCGTGGTTGGGCCCTGGCGGGGACATGGGACCTAAGGGGAGGCCATACCACATGTTCGGAGATTTCTGTCTTTGCAAGTCAGAGAGACAAAGACAGGCCAATAGGCAAGCAGAAACCTCATCCCAAACGCTGAGACATAGCGTTCCTTTCACATCTTTCCAGGAAAGGACAAGTGCTCCAGGAGCCGTGCACTTTCTAGGACAAAGAAGCCTCCGCAAGGGCGGGCAGGAAGGGGAGGCGAGGCCTGCCCTGCTCCTCTAGCCCTTGGCCTCACCAGGGCCCAGGGGAGCTCCCTGCTGCTTGGAAATAGCTTGCAACAGCTCCCCTGGGCCCTGGAGGCTATTTGTGGAGAAGAAGGCAAAGGAGAGAAGGGCAAAGACTTCGAACCCTGAGCCCCACTTTGATGGAGTAGCTCTGGGCTGCTTGCAAGTTTGTTCAGCCCCCAGTCCTTGCCATGAGAGTACTTTGGAAGGAGGAGCTGGAGCTGTGACTCGGAACTGGCCTGTGCCCAACCTTCTCCCCCACAAGATTACACTGCCAAGGACAGGCCACCCGAGGGAGCCCCGGTGCACGGGCGAGCGACCCCTCATCCTCGGGCGGGCTGCGTCTGAAGGTCAGGGTAAGGAGCAGGAAAGCTCCGCACGAAGCGTCCTGGTGTGTCTTCAAGGTGGGACCCGGTCTTCCTGGCCAGCCTGTCTTCCCGGGTCAGACGGGCCATGCCCATCTGCTCTGGCCCTGTCCAAGGGAGGGCTGTTACTCAGAACATTCTTTGAAGGTGAGGTTGAAGTGCGGTTACTCTCAGGGCCGTCCCAGAAGCCAGGCCCTGTGCTGAGCGGGTCAGTCACTTGGCTGCCTAAACACCGCCACCTGTAAGCTGCAGCCTCCCAAGGGCCCCCTGTCAACTTCAGACCCTTTACCTCACAGCCTCAGGAAGGCTGGCCTTTCCCTGCTGCGTGTAGGGTGTGCTTTGGAAGTCCTTGAATGACCCTGCTCTCCATCTTGGGCAATGTCTCTGTGGGAGGGGGCTGAAGCGGCCCCAAGCCTGGATTTGGGATTCTGGCTCTGACCCTGCGCTGGCAGCCCTCTCCTCCGTGGGCTGCTTTGGGAGGGCAGGGTTCGTCCTGGAGGGAGCACTTCTTCCCTGCCTTTGGGCGCTCAGGGCACACCCTGCTCCATTGCAGGAGCACCTGCGCCCCGCCCCTTCCATGGCACTCCTGGACTGGGCCCCGCTGCAGGCGCAGCAAGGGTGGAGAAGCAGCTGCTGCTTTGTGCGAGCCCCTGTCCTGAGGTCTCCACCGCCTTTCCACTGGAGCTGGAATTCTCCACCTTCGTTGTCCCCTGCACTCCACAGGCTGCCTGCCTCCCCCCCCCCGCCCCCCGCCAGGGCCCCCCTTCCAGGGAACAGCAGCCCTCTGGGGCCAAGGGTTGGCCATCAGAGCCTGAGAGGGGCTGCCAAGCCCCCCCCCCCCCATTCTTCTTCCTCTGGGAACTCTCAGTGCTAAAAACAAGCTTTCTGAGAACCATATTTTTCTAGGTTAAAGGTGAAAAATGCAGTGTTTCCTCCAAGTGGAAAGCCCTGGCCTGCCAGCTCCGGGCACATTTCCGAGCTCCTTCCTCCCACTCGGGGCGGAGGCAGGGCGGCGGGAAGGCGGGAGGGAAGTGGGAAGGAAAGCAGAGGCCTGTTTGTGTTGGAGCCGCCCGCAGGCTGGAACAGGGCCGGCTCCGGAAGCGAAAGGCGCGCAGCAGGGCGGAGAGCCAGGCCGCCTTCAGTGCGGGAGCCTGATAGCTCCTGGGGGGGCGTGGGGACTAGGGCGACCCCGCAGACCTGCCTGCCAGCAACCCCAGGACTGGGCTTAGAGGAAGCACGGCTTGTGAACGTCAGTTTTAATAGGAAAAGCCAGGACAGCCCCTTCCCTCAACCCACCCTCCAGCCATTCTTGTGTGGAACACACGGGAAGTTCTGGGGGTTTTCCCAGACCCTGATGGTGGGCCGGAGCTTTTCATGAACCCCTGCCTCTCCCTGTTCTTCCCGGGCAGGAGGAGAACATGTGAGCCTCCCAGTTCTCTGGCTGCTCTGCCCTCCCCAACACGCCTCCCCACAGAGCCGCCACCCCTCTGCCAGTCCCCCTCCTGGGATAAACGACACCACCAGGTGGAGGGGCAGGGGGTGTAGGGAGGAGGCAGAGGGGGTGGTGGAGGGCTGAATGCTGCCCTACTGGACCCAGCCTGGCTGGGCCAGTCACTGAGGACTTCACAGACCCCGTCCCCAAGCCCAGAGGTCCCGCAGAAAGACTATGACACCCCTTCTCCCAAAAGCACACGGCTTGGGTTCTCGGCACTCGCGGCCCTGATGTTTCACCCTCCCGGCATCCATGCCCTTGGCCCCGTGGTGACGGACGGAGTCCGTATTCTCATCTCTCACACCTACGAACTTTGACTACGAAAATGTGGCACAAGTGACAGGTGGCAGTTTCAAACCTCAGCTGCACAAGGCCTCTCACCTTTGCTCTAGTGCTCTCAGCCCCCGCCATTGTCATGCCAAGGGTGTGCAGGCTCCCACAGGTCCCCGGAGAAGCACGAGAGCCACATGGAACTGACTCAAGTCACCTCGCTGCCTCAGGCCAGGCTGTCCTAGATTAGCCGACTGCCACGCAGGGCAAGAGTCCAGCCAAGATCAGCAGAGCTGCCCAGCTGACCACGCAAGGCATGTAAGCGACGCGCACCTGTTCTGGTGTGCCACCGGGGCTGTATGGCTGTTTGTCACGCAGCATTATTGTAGAAAGCAGACACACTCAGAGGGCAAATTGGGCACCCTCAGGCCCAGGTCCGACCGTCTCAGCTCTCCTGCCTTCTGAACCCAGGTCTAATCCTTCAGCTTCAGGACAAAGTTTTTATCCTCACAATCACCTCTGCTGTACAAAGTCACCCCACATCTCCCGGGTTTTGTCCACTGCCAGGGTCAAAGAACCTTTCTCCTAGCTTGGGGGGTAGTTTCTGACCCTGTTCTCCTAACCAGAGCCACCCACATGATCAGCTCCTCCCGGGGCCTCACACCCTGCAGCCCCCACTCTCCCCAGCAGGATCTGCGCTGCCCTGAATCCGTCACTGTGTGGGCCACCCCTCCCCTTTCAGCCCCTTCTGCATCCCACCCAAGTCGGTGGTTCAGAACCCTCCTCCACCTCACACTCCCGAGCCCCTGGCCCTGGGTCGCTGCCTCCTTCTCTGGATGACACTTGCATGAACAATGGCTCATCTATAACACAGCTCTTCTGGCTTCGGCTCAGCTGGACATTGTGCTAAATCACAGTGATTTTTTGGCTGAAGGCAATTGATTCAAAACGTGCTGTGAAAAAAATGTGCCCTGTCCCGAGCAGCCTCCACAGAAAAGGAATTGAGGTGAGGGTGTTTGGGAGGTGGTAAGACCCACTTGCTACCATGTGGCTTTCCTCCAACTGTACACACAAGGAGACCTATGTAGGAGAGGATGAATTATTACAACCGTTGTTATTGTTTTTGCTGCCGTTATTCCTCTGGGAAGAGGGATCCTGCTCATCAAAGGGTCCCCAAGACAGGAGCCAGAAGCTGGAAACACAAAGCCAACGCCTCTCATTTATTTTTTCATTTTACAGAGTTCTCACTTTGCCTGAAGGTGCACCCTGCACAAGGCCCAACACCTGCTCTGCGTGAATGCGGCACAAACCGGAGTCGAGTCGTGTCTGGGACCAGACACAGGTGACTGTGTGTGCTGGGTCATGTTTCCCTGCTCCTTGGGGTCAGTGTTCACCTCACCTTTCCCACGGCGAGCCCTGCCAGGGGGATCTGCCAGCAAGCCAGCTGTCACCAGTGTCATGCGCGTGAATAGCAAAGGGACAGCTGATGGCCCTGCTGTCCACCCCCAGCACAGCCTTGGACAAGAGAATGGTCTTAGCTTCCGCTTCTGGGCGTGGCCTCTGCAGGGGCCACCAGCACCTTCACCGATGAATGAAGGACCGAATGAATGAGCGCGGACCTTCTTCATCTCCTTTATCCGGGCTCACTATAGACAGCCCTCCCCTCTGAAAACAAACATGACTGTGCCCTTCCCCCCCGCCCCCGGTAACACAGGTATCTGCTAATCTGCTTGTTTGGGAAGCTTCCGATTCATTTCCTCCAGCCATCAGCATTTACCGAAGGAGAATGGTCAGCTCCCCAAGACAATGACCACCCCAAGTTACCTAACCCCTCTCCACTTGATACCACTAAGTGCCCCAACGAGTTTCCTCTGGGAGAACATTTTTAGGAATTGTGCAAAGAATTCAGGGCTGGCCACCCAAACTTGCAAAATTATACTGGGTGGACAATCGGCAGCTATAAAAATATACACATACAAAAGGACAGCTACAAAATCAGGGTGCCCACTTTCTTAGATTAACATTATAAAAAGCAGGATTTCCCACTAAAGGAAAACTTCAGGGGGCGGCAGGACAGTAATGAGCATACACGTAGTCTCCCCTCCCCCTTGTTTTCATGGAATAGCGAGCACAGGGAAGCAGCCAGAGAGCGGAAGGGGTTAATCCTAGTAATTCATGGGCCAAGGTGAGAAATCCCAGGTTCAAGGTCACACAGTCATTCTGCTGTCAGTAAGCATCTTGAGTCAGGGAGGGAGAGAAGTATTTTAATACTGCCCTTCGGGTCTCTCTTCTCTCTGTCTGTCTCACGCATCCTGACTCCCAGCACAGTCACTGAGCCACAGCTGACAGGCCCGGTTGGCCTGGGGTGTGATCTCTGGCAGCCGCTGCAGGTTCAATGGACAAAGTCCGCTGCTTCCTACACGGAAGATTCCGTCGGGTTTGGCCCACGGAGTGTCAGCAGGACAGGCCACACAGGGACTCCTGCCTGGGTTCTAGTTCCCTTTCCCTTGAAGAGAACAAACGCAGCTGGTCCCTGTGCCCCGTTGTGCGGCGTCGGCAGGGCTGGGGGCCCCCTCAGGGGTTCTCAGGATAGAAGGCTCCGTCCCTTGGGCAAGGCCAGCTGGTGTTACTTGGCTCCACAGGTGTTGATGTTCTTCCCATCCACGGCATCCTCCACGAGGGAAACATGGTAATCGGTGGACAGGGTGAGGTGAGAGATGCAGCCCACGAGGCCTCGCACGTATTGCCTGTGAGTGTGCAGAGCAATTTCCTTCATGCCACCTGCCAGGAAGCCAGAGGGAGATGGGGTGAGCCAAAGGGGACCCTGTCTCTTTAGGACACGCAAGTGTGCCCACCGATCAAGGCGTCCCTTGGCTGACAGGTAAGCGAGGGCCCTGGGTCCCTCAAACTGATCCCTACAGAGCGTCTGCTGTGTAACTCTCCTTGAGGGATGGGGTTGACTTCATTCAATCTGATACACAACCAGAGGCTATAAATAGCTACTTCCTGTGTGACTTCTGACCCAGTTGGCCACTTTAAACCAAAGAGTATCTGGTAAATTTTGCAACGTTGTATAATGTTGATAAAATGTAGTATGTAGTCAGAGGTAACGTCCCCTTAAACCAAAAGGAAAACACTGAGGTTGAATGCTTTCAATTAAGTTCCCATTTAGAAAAGCCATGGATGGAGACATCTTTTCACACTTACGTGTCTACACTAGGGGGTTCCGAGCTATTCACAGAAACACCACTCATGCTGATTCTGAAAGGGGCCAGAAAGCCAGCCGCTCCTCCCCAGAGGGAGCTTTATTTAGCAGGTTCCTGTTCCACAAACAAGAAAAGCACGGTTTTCCTGGTGGGCGGGTCCAACGCACAGAAGCATCTAAGTGCTTCCTGCCCCCTCGGCCACGAGTCAGAAGTTCAGAACCTGGGAGAATGACCACCTGGAGACCTTCCTGTGTCCTACTCTGTGTCTGATCCAGGGGAGCCCGACCCGGAGGAGGCCCCCCAGCACGGCAAACGGAGTGACCCGAGAAGGCCCGGGCGCTGCTGAGGTCTGGCCCGCGGTCACTCACCCACGTACAGAGGCCCGTGGATGTTGAGCTGCCTCATGGTGCCAGGCGACTTGCCTGTCCTGGCCCCGTAGTCGTCCACCGTGATCTTGCCCGACGGGCCATCCCTGTAAAAGCCACCAGCAGTTTTGGAGCTTCATCCCATCGTCCAATTCATTTCCACAGAAATGTATTAAAGTACCGACCATGCGCCAGGCACCATGCTAAATGGCAGAGCTGCAAAAATGGAACAAACACACACCCCCATTCCTGGCCCCCAGAGTGTTAGGTCTATTGAGGAACACAAATGACAAAAGTACAGATGACAACTTGGCGTCCCCACTCTGTGGTGGAAGAAGGCCGGACACCGTGGGATTACGCAGGAGGCGGACAGAGGGTCACGGACAGCTTCTCCAAGGACAGTCTGTCTGAGACCAGTTTTGCAGGCTGGGTGGGTCGAGTGAAGGGGGAAGCTAATGCCAACAGGAAGTCGCTGCGGAAAGAGTGAGAAGATGAGGGGTTGGTGCAGACGGAGCCCAGAGAATTCTCCCTGCGGGTGGGAGCACAGGGGAGGAAGAGGAAGCCAGAAGCTGATGGTGAGGGGCACGGGGAGCTCAGTCAGCGAGGGTCCTGAAGGGGAGAGGGAGCCGGAGCGAGAGCAGGGCAGCCGTCTGGCGACACGTGGGGACTTTGGACGGTGCTCTGAGCACGGCGGGGATAGGGCAGTGTTTGTAGGGGAGGATTGCTCTAGGGAAGGATGAAGAATGGCTTGGCAGCTTCTAAGGGACCCAAAGCGTCACCTGCAGCTGGAACTGCTGATTTTTTGGGTGGGTTCTGTAGCTGGATTTTCCAAGAGCATCAAAGATGCTCTGTAGTTGGGTTATTCACCAGAAGGTGACTCTGAGGGAGTGGAGTGGAGGTGTGCACCTGTGGCAAGGGCTTTGCAGGTTTCCAGACTACTCAGCCCCTGGACCTTCTCCACAAAAGCACGTCTGCTTCTGCAGCCCCTGGGGGGGACACCGGCCCGAGCTGCTCTTCTTCTTCTTTTCTTAGAAATCTTTATCGATTTTTAATGTGTCTTTTTTGTAACAGACAGTTCTTGTTTCTTGGGTGAATGACCCAACCCCTCACATCTGCCTGATGACAACATTTACATCAGAGACTGTTTCCTCCACGTTGCTTCCCTACGTCTGTCTGCTCTGATACCTGTCTTTTACCCCAGAAACACTGTTCCAACGCGTCGTGATCACGACTGCCTCTCCGCAGCGAGCTCTGAAGGGCAGACTGGAAGCTCTGCGGGTGGGTGGGTTTTGTCAATGGTGGCTTTGGAGCGCTGTGATCTGGCTCAAGCACTTCCTGGGGACACCCGGGTTTGCTACTCTCCTTATTGTGTCTGGCTGCCAGCATTCTGGAATCCCAATTACGGGGAAAGAACGATGGGGTTCTCAGTATTCACATAGGACCCGTCACAAAGTCCCCAGTCCTAATCTGCACGACACGCAGCGGTCCAGGATTTAGCTAGACCTAGTGTCTCCCCTCCAGGTGCCCTTCCATCACTTTGTCCAGCAAATGGACTTCGCTGTGTTTCCAGGGGTCGGGGAAGGGCAGTGTGCCAGCAACAGGGAGTAGAGGGAGGGCTTGGACTCTAAGTCCGAAAGTGAATTCGAGTAAATATTTAAAACAACCTTCCTGCTTTTAGCCCCTCATTCGCCTTCCAGAGGTCCCTGGCTCTGCCCGTGTGGGGGGGGCACGTACTATAAATCTGAGGGCCCAGGCCTGGCTTCTTGAGAACAACTCTTCGAGCAGCTGGCCTTAGAGGTCTGTCCCCCATCCTGCCCTCGTCCCCGAGACCGCACCCTTCCCCCCACCCCACCACCCGTGGACGTGCTTGTTCAGAGCCTCACCCCCCGGGGACCGTGACCCGCAACGCCTTGCCTGGCCTGCCTCTCCTCCCCATCACCCTAAAAAAGTTCCAATTCCTCCACTTCCGCTCATCAATTATAAGACTTTTTCATTTTCTTTGTCTCTAAGATGAGGCTATGTCTTATCATCAATGACACCTTAGGTATGAGATGAAGGTGGTAACGCCCTCTAACCTAATACACAGCGAACATCCTCATTATGTTCATTACCGTCTACTGCCTCCCATTAGAAGGCAAGGCCATCAGGGTAAGGACGCTGGTGCTGCTCAGTGACGGGTCCCAGGTGCCCAGACCCAATGACGACCTGTGCCTGGAACAGCGCAGGGTTCCCAGTGGTGGAAGGGTGAGCAGGCCAACTGGGGGCGCTCCACCTCCTCCTCTGAAATGGGATCACGGTGCTGATCTCCCGAGGCCGTTCTGGAGATCAGCGGCTGACCGTGCGCGCACGGCGCAGAGCGCGGTGCCTGGCACACGCCGTCTCCGTGAAGAGTGCTGGGGGTGCGTCGCTATCGCTACCAGCACATCACCACCCTCATCCACAGAGTGGAGATTATAAAACTTGTGTCGCTGTGACTATTAACTAAGATCTGGTATGTAAGGTACCTGGCATCCTAAGGATGCTTTACAAATGAGAACCGGGCTCCTCTTTTCTGCGAGGATTAATGCCTGCAAGACCAGGATTGCTCAGAGCAAGGCAGGGCGCAAAGCAATGCTCCCCTGGGAGAAGTCTGCATGGATTCCTCGCCTCCGCCTCTGAGCTGCTGTGGAGAGCTAAGGTCTCCATTCGGCCCTGCTTGTGGTACCCACAGACTGGCCCCAGCTCCTGCTCACACCTGTGGTGCCGCCCCTTCCAGCCCTGCCCGCCTCTGAGGAGCGCGGCTCACAGCAGCTGCTTGAGTGCCCGCCTCCATCCAGGTCCTTGTGTCCCTTCCTCCTGTCCAACCCTCACTGCATCCTCAGGCCCACCAGGGAGACGCCGGTGACTACAACAGCAAGAACCCGCTCTGCAAACCACCTGCATGGTGCCAAGGGCGATGGTCTGACGTCTAAGTTTCTTCTGGTGGAACATTCCCTGTTATCCCTCTAAGACACCTGAAACCTTAGCTGGGGCGGGCTCCTCCGTGGAGTGGGATGGTAAGAGCTTTGATCTAAGATCCCACTCTTGGATCTGCCCACAAACAGGTGCGTAGCCTCGGGAAAGTCACTTAACCTCCGGTGCCCCAGATGTCCAGGAAGTGCCCAGAATCCCCACGGACGTGCACCTTGATGCGCACAATCAAGCCACAGTTTGGAGCATTTAAAAATCTTCCCACAACGTCTGAGGGTCCTGCCAACCTTCTCTACTTAAGAAAATTGAGCGCAGGGAGCTCGCAGGATGGGGGGCTACGGAGATCAAGTGTGGCCAAGGATTTCCTTTCTCTGGGTGTTTCTGAGCAAGCCCTTTTAAAGATGAGTAGGAGAGAGAAATAAAGAGCTTAGAGGCCACAGATTTTAAGGTAACTGGGAGCTGGTTTGGACTATGAGCTTTTTAACTTATACTCTAGAATACATTTTAGATCAAGCCTATAAATATTCACTATGGAAAGACATTTCTTTTTTCAGTAAGTCAGAGTTGGGGCTTCATGTAAAGCTCTGTCGCAAGGGCTTCCGGGCTACTCGGGCAGCTGGTGGGCACAGACCTGCCTCTGCATCCTCACTCTCCCCCTCGGGAATCCACGGCAGGGGCAGTGGACAGGAGGCCACTCCCAGCACAGCCCGGACACGTGCAGAGTAGGAAGCTGACGTTGGTGGCCCCACGTTCCCCAAGCGTTTTGACTTCCCCCGCTGCCCTCCCCGGGAGGGGTCATGGTAAATTCTCAGGGAACCCAGATCAAAAACTCTGCCCAGCTCATCTCCTGGAACCTTCATCCGCCATGGCAGGACTGAGCTTTCTTCAAACAGCTGAGTCTGGGTCTGCTATTGTGGTTCTCAAAACACACTGTTAGAAATACGGACGCAGGTGGCCAAACTGTAATTTTAAGGGAGCGAGTCACCCAAAGTCAATCAGAGGTCAGGGCAGTGACTCCACAGGGGGGAGACACGCAATCGGGGCAGGATACACACAGCTTTTGAGGCAGCGTGACGTCAAAGCCAACGCGGGAAATTGCTGCGTAACGAACGCGAAGCACTCCTCCAAGTCCACGCGCCCCGGAGTCTCACTCCCTGGACATACCCAGATCTCACTAAACATCGAGATCTCGCTGAATTCCAGCTGAGCCATCGGAAGGTTATTGCTGCAGAAAGTCAGGCTGAGTGAAGATCTGGGAGTTCAGCCTCTCGGGCTCGTCAGTGTCGATGAAGGGCCCGGGTGGGAGTCGGCGGCAGAGTGCCCTGAACGTGCCCTGAACGACCCGGTCCGAGTGTGGGATGCAGGGCAGGGTGGGGGAGAGGGCAGCGGGGCTGGGGGGACCGGAGAGCACCGCCCACCCCTGCTGGGCTCCGGCTGGGGCTTGCGCCATGGTGGGTACTCACCGAACAGCCTTGACCCGGTGCCACCGCCCGTCATGGAAGGAGCCGTTCACCATGATGGACGCCACGCCGCTGCCCAGGTTATAGCTACGGCGTCGGAGAGAAGGAGACAGAACAGAGTAAAGCGCTGAAGCCCAGGCAGACGCACATTCACCCGCGAGCGACCCTCATCGCACAAGGTCTGTGGAACTCAGAACAGACTTTCCTCAACACAACACAAAATGATGTTACTGGTTAGGTTTCCAAGAGAGGCCAGAAATGGTCAAAAAATGTTTTTTAATCATGGCAACATACACGGAACGTAAAATCTACCGTGTGACCCATCCTTGTGTGTCCGGTTCAGTGGCATGAAATGTTCTCACTGTGCGGTACAAGCAATCTCCAGAACCCTTTATCTTGCCAAACTGCAACTGTGTACCCCCCGTACGAGAACTCTCCATTGCCCCTCCCTTCTGCTCCCGGCAACCGCCGTCCCACGCCGCATCTCACGAGTTCGACCACTTTGGGAGTCTCGGAGAAGTGCAATCGCGCAGTGTTTGTCTCTTGGTGACTGGCTCGTCTCACTCGGCATCACGTCCGCAAGGCCAGGTACAGGAGCACCCACACAGCGTCGGGAACCGGCAAGGCCTTACCATTTGCGATGTGCTACTCGCTGCTCACTGGTGTCCCACCAAAGGTCCTGTCAGGCCAGAACCGCGGCGTGTGCCCTTCACCGGACAGAGGGTCTTCGCAGATGTAATAAATCAAAGTGATGTCACGCTGGGTCAGGGCAGCCCTAAACCCTATGTGACGTGACGGGGGTCCTCGTAAGAAAAGGAACTTGGGACACAGACAGACAGACACACGGGGAAGAAAGCCATATGTGGGTGACGGCAGAGACCGCAGCGATGCAGCTACAAGCCAGGGCAGGCCAAGGGCAACCACCGGGGCCTGGGAGAAGGCGCAGAACAGATCCCCCGAGACCCCCTGGAAGAACCAGCCCTGCCGACACCTGCGTGTCAGACTTTGAACGCCCAGAACTGTGAGGGGATAAATCTCCACGGTTTTAAGCCACCCAGTTTGCGATCGTTTGTTATGGCAGCCCTTGGCAATGAATACATGGGCTTTTACGTTTTAAAAAGCAAAATGAAACAAAACAGAACACTGCAGAGTTGGCTGAACTCCAGAAAGATGAAAAGAATTTGCCTAAAATCCCAGAACTATGTTCAGGATGAACTTGGAGTCTTATCTGCCCCATCCCCTCCATTTTACTCTGACATCTGGTCTACTCAGCAGTTTTCTATTCCCCGTTTCGGGTTCCAGACGGCCCGATACCTCAGGGTATCAGAAGACATGCGCGTGTTGTTTGCCAGAGAGAAACATCCCTGTTAGTCCAGTGTGCACTCGATGATTCTAATTCAATTCAACCCAACAAGTATGTAGTGAGTGACGACCCTAGGCCAGGTGGGGCCAGCTGCCTAGACTGCCCCTTGGTAACAAACAGGATCAAACTTAGTGATCATGCTTGGAAGGACAAGGTGCCCCACCTGGGACAACCCTCTCCTCATCTTGTACGGGGACACGTCTCTCCTTTAGTCCCCTGGCCAAGAAACAGCAGCGAGAAAGCCTGGGTTCATTCCAAGCCCCTGCGGGCACTCAGCCTGAGAAAAGCAGGCAGAGAAAGCGCTCGGCTTTCCCCCGGGAGAGCACCCCGGTCCTTTCTTTCATAACTGGGCTCAAAGCATTCACAGGGCCCATGGACGTTCAGCCAAGAATAGAACAGGGGTGGCTTGATGAACTGAGACAAAGCTGTGACTCCGACTCTGAAGCATCCACTGTTTCCTCATGAATTTTCCCACACCCAGGGGCTCCTTGCGTGAAGCAGCCTGGAGGTGGAGTTTTCAGATTTCATTCTTAGCGGCCAAACGCTTGTTGAAGAAATGAATGACTATGAAGCAGGCTGAGAGCTGGCTGGCAGACACATAGCTGAGCGACTGTGTGCAGGCTGGACTCACCCGCCTGATTCCCACTCTGCCAATTATGAGCCCATGACCATGGGTCACGTGCTCATTCATTGCTCTGAGCCTAAGGTTCCTCGTCAGCGAAGTGGGGTAACTGCACCTTCCCTGAAGGATCATAGGGAACAGTAAGCATATGCCACACTTCGTGCGGCTCCCACACAGGTGGACAACGGGTCCAGAGGAACCAGCTGGGAGGAGAAAGTTGCCACCGTGAGTTAAACGTGCTGGGCTGCTCCTGGAAGAGCAGTCACGTGTGCGCGTAAACCACCAGGCTGTAAATGTGTAACCGAGGCCGCCAGGAGCACCCAGAGTCCGGGGCAGAGGCGACCCGGGGGTACCCGCAGGGACACTGGACTGGAACGGGGTTGGGACCCGGTGAGTGGAAACCCTTGCAGGTGTGTTTGGACAAAGGAGGGGCTTCCCTCCTCTGTCCTCCAGCCCCATCATGCTCCTGTTTATGCAAAAGCCAGACCGTGCTCCGGGAGTCAGCACTGAGTCCAGCCACCGCACAACGTGGGCACAGGGCACTCAGCTGGCATCTCCACAGCCCGACTCTCCAGTCCACCCCCCTCCGTCTGATTGCAGACCCTCAATAACCTCCTGCTCCCCAGACACTCGGTACTCCACCCTGGACTCTTTCTCTCTCTCCTTTAATCCTCACCCAAGGATCAGTTCATTGGTTTTACAGAGTCAGGAAGGGGGAGAGAGAGAGGTGTGAGAGAGGAACATCAATCGGCTGTCTCGAGTATGTGCCTGGACCAGGAATCGAATTCACACCCTTCCGCTGTACAGGACAACGGTCCAACCACCTGAGCCACCCAGCCCTTCTTATTACTGTATGAAAGGGCTCTCTTTTACATAATAATGAATGACCAAGAACAGTGGTTATCTTTGTGGGCAAAGGGCATGAGGACGCTTTCTGGGGGAGGAGAAATGTCCTGTTATCTTACTCTGTGTGCTGGGTCCACAGGTCTTGACATGTTTAAAAATCTATCAAACTGTACACCTAACATTTGTGCCCTTCAGGTAAATTATACCTCATTTTTTAAAAAAAAAAAAAAAGCAAAAACATAAGAATGAATTTAAAAAACGAACAAATGAGTGCACGTCGGAGTTCGCTCTCAGTGCCTCGTGAACCTGGTTAGCACGACTCGGTTCTCCGGATGCAAGTCACCCTGCTCAGGCTGGTGCCCACGGGAGGCCGTGAGGCTGAGCGCCAAGGTGAGACACCAGGACGCGCCATCGGGTGAGGCCTGGGGGAAACCGTCTGCTGCCCCCTTTAAGCTGTAGCGCGGGGCTCGCTGCCCCTCACACCTCCTGCCTCTCTTTCTCTGCTGCATAAAAATGTCATCAAGGTCATGCGGAAAATTAGTGGGAAAGGTTATCAGTCGAGTGGTTTTCACAAAACCTGCTCACTGGGTTTTACGCCCCACATATAATCATAAAACACCGTGAAACAAAGCAGAAGCGGAAGCCACACTCGTACCTAAGTGCTTTGATTCCTTTTCCTCTACTTAATCTTGCGCAACAACCATAAATAGTTTTTTTAGAGTTCCACTGCTCTTCCTCATTCTCTGCCAGAGGGGCTTTGAGCCCTAAATTAGCATGAGGACCAGCATTTCAGAGAAGAGAAAAAGTCGAGGAGGTCGAGACTGTATTTTATTATTTTAGGTTTTCTATTATTTACTTGGGATCTGGGTCAAACACCAAAACCTCAAAAACGGTTTTTCTGCCCAATGAGACCAGTTCACTCGCTAGGCTCCGCTGAAGTACGCTGCTTGAAGGCGGGGCCCCGCTTCTTTTAAAAATAACAACAATAATAACAGCTGCATTTCATGAAGCAGATATATCATGCTGATTTCCTTATGTCACCGATCCAAGATAGGAGTTTCTAGAACATATTGAGGGTAGAAAACACTTGAGCGAGGAAAGCAACTGTGACAGTCGTTACCACTCATAACTGGAGATGCCAGGCCCTGCACGCAGCCCTGTCGGTGAGTGAACTCGCTCAGCCCTCCCAGCCAACCCTGTCCTTTTTCACGGGCGGTCTGGTGACTTGCAGCAGGTCACGTGGCCATGGGAACCCTGCCTGTCTTGTCTGACTCTGAAGCCTTCCACCACGTCAGACCCTGTTTCCCAGTGCACGCTCCCGGAGGGATTCCCTTCAGCCCCTCGTGCCCGAGGAGGCCTGGCCGTCGGGTCTCTGCGTGTAGGCCCAGGGCTCTCCCTCTGAAGCAAGCTCCCCGCTGGCCGGCTGGCTGAAGGCTGCCGCTTTCCAACCACCACCGGCCTGCGTCCTGGGCCCTCCCTGTGCCCAGCCTCCCACAGAGCATCCACACGCCTGCGCGTGCGTCAGGGGAAGGAACACGGCGAGCAGCCTCGGCAGCTGTGGGCCCAGACCCAGGGGCAGGCGCCGCAGGGCTATGCTGCGCGTCCAGAGCCCAACCCGAGCTCCAGGCTCCAAAGAAAAAACACAGGACCAATAGTCAGAAAACTGAGAAAGAAGTGGTGGCAGGAGAACTGTGTCTGGATGGAGTGGAGTTGCTAGAAGGCGCCCAGTGGGTGTGGGAGGCCGGCCGGGTCTGCAGGAGGCCCTTGGGAGCTGCGCGGCAGCCCCGAGCGGATCGAGTTTCCCCACTCTGTGGGGCAGGGGCCGAACGCATTTTGGTTGGCAGTTTAGGGGGACGTTGGCCTCCCACCCATGGCTGAGCTACTGTTTCAGTTCCCTTTTCTGGGCACAATCAAGTACTCGAGGCCTTGGTGAGGTTAACCACAGGAAAACCACAAGAAAATGGCTCCGCGGCAGCCAGCCTGAAACCGGGGTGTGAAAAGCTTGGCGTTTGACCTTGGGGCTGGGGTGGGGGGGCCAGGGGGCGGGGATGGTGAGCACGGCTCTCATAGGCCAACCTCTAGCCTTCAACCACACAGGTCTCTCAAAGCCCCAAAAGTCACAGGATTGCACCACTCAGCGTGCTCTGCTGTTAGGGGCAAGCGCGATGCTGGGTAAGTGACGTTTCCTCTCGGAGCGCTTTTCACTCAGATTGAACAGATGTCCATGACCCTGCGCTGGCTGTTCAGGAGCCCCAGGGCACGACCCACAGACGCCCAGAATTAAGTGTTCATCCGCTCTGCGGTTCGGTTACCGTGGCTTTGTCTGCTTCAGTTCCAGCGAATTCCCCATCATCCCACAAACACTCGTGCCAGGCCCCAGGCAGGGGGGTCACAGGAGGGAAAGCCAGAGGAACCCCTCCCCCTGGAGACCGAGCGGGGGCTTCAAACCTTGACGAACATCAGAGTCGCCCAGGGAAGTGGTGACAACAGATGGCTGGCCCCACTCCTGGTTTCTCTGGTTTGGGGTGGGGCCTGAGAATTGGCATTTCTGACGTTCCCAGGCGACGTGATGCTGCCGGGCCAGGGACCACACGTGGAGAATCACTGGTCCGGACGAGCTGTTTCCAGCCTCCAGCAAAGAGGCGCCTCCCAATCTCCAGCAGAAGCTGTTCCATATTACACGAGCCAGGCCCTGCCAAGTGGGAACCTGGCTCCCACTAGTCCGCTGAAGAGCAGCTGTCAGGGGACCCTTTCGCTATTTCCTAGCGACCCCTTTGAAAAATTTGAGAGCAGTCTAAGTTCAGTTTAAAAGGCCCAGAGGCCCAGGCACTGCCTTGCCAGTATCACCCAAGAAGCATTTACAAAACCCGGATGCTGGGTTGATCTGAGATACAAATCTGTGCTTCCTTTTCCATGGCAGGAGACTGGGAAGCAGGTGTCTGCTCCCCACGGTGCACAGCCAACACGGGGCATGCTGAGCACTCAGAGCCGGGTCCCCAACTTGTGGTCTCCAGCTCAGCCGGAGACAGAGAGCACCAAACCCACCGCCATGCTCAGCTCTCCCAAGTCCTCTTTCTCTTGCTTCCCGATATGCAAGTGGGTTACTGGGGGGTCAGAACACCGTCCTGCATGGAGTCAGGTAACCAACGTTTTAGGCTCTGCCACGCAGCCCCCATTAAAACCACTCGAGTGTGCCGCTGTAGCATGAAAGCCGTCACAGACAAAATACGAATGAACCAGTAAGGCAGTGTTCCAACAATGCTGCGTTTACGGAAATGGGCGGTGGGCCAGACCCGGCCCCCAGGCTGTGACGGCTCGGCTGACTGCTGCTCTGGAAGATGGGCGCTGGGCAGAAAGACCAGGAGCCTCAGATAAGCCTGGAGCTTCAGGCAACGGTCACTCCAGCAGACTGTGTTCTGCTTCACTTTGGCAACACTCTGGCGTGGCCGGCAAGGTGATGCTGAAGGCAGCTGGCGGGGGCCTTACCTGAACGTCAGGGCTCCGTCCCGAAGGCCCAAGGAGACGAAGTCACTGTTGGCCCGGAGGCTGTCTCCCCGCCACATCAACAGGCCGTCTTTGGCAGTCGTTTTAAACCTCATGAATACATTCGACCTTGATCCGGACACCCTGGGGGGAACACACAAACAATGGCACCAAAGTAGCCACTGTCCGCCAGCATCCTTGCCTGAGTTCTGTCTGCCAGCCCAGAGAAGCCAGGTATATGGACGATCTGGCATCCCTGACACCCACCACCAGGAGGTTAGTGTTGGCGTGCTCACCCCAAGTCGCAGCATCATGGGCGTGAGCCCTGGGCTGCCCACGTGGCAGCAGTGTGTCCGGCCCCAGGTGTGGTGCAGCCCCACAGGAGTGCTCAGTGAGTCACAGATTAACCATACTCCGGTCAAGTCTACAGTCCCAACTGCACCCCAGTATCCACCCCAGTCCTCCTTTCTTGTCCTGTGGCTGAAGGGTCCTCGGGAAAGGGTTCCCCACCCCCCAATGGAGAGTGGCCTTCTTAGTTTCCAAGAGGCTGAAGTTGGCAGCTTCTTTGGACTGTGATCATGCTGTGGATGGCCAGCTCTGGTGGCCACTGTCCTGGAGGACAGAGGAGAGACTGGACGGGAGGCAGAGTGAGAGGCGTTGTGGCAAAGGCCAGACGGGGAGGAACAAGAGGCCGAGAGGAAAGGGGAGGCGCCGGAGCAGGTCCGGGCCCCGGCACACCCGCCGTGGCTCTGTGCTCCCACCAGTTCTCAGGCAGAGCCTAGCTCAGAAACCCAGTCTCACTAAGGTGACCCGTGTGCCCTGTCACAGGGCGAAGAGCAGGCATGAGGTCCTTACATAGAGGGCAGTGAGAAGAAACGGGACTTTAATCCTGCCACTGATATGGCACTTTCAGAAAAGTCTCTCTCTATGCCCCCATCACCTGTACCGTCCCTCTGTCTGTCCCACGGACCTGGAGCTGGAGCATGTAGTAGTGAACGCGGAGGGGACTACTGTCTAGGCTTTCCAGAGCCCGGCCCAGGCAGGAGGAGACCAAGGCTTCCCTGCCCTCCCCAGGCAGGGCCTCAGAGTGGTGAGGGAGCAGCAGGGTCCACGGCAGCGACCCCTCCCCTGGGCCAGGTGCAGAGCAACCCAGCTCAGGCCCTTTCCTTAGAGGCCTGCTTTCCCCAGTCTTCTGTCTCAGACTCTCTCCCTGCTCCACCTGCCTGGGATACGCTGATTGGTAGAAGCCAATCACGATGGCTCTGTTTCTCTTGCAGTGAGTGGTTTGGGGATGGCCATGTGACCCACTATTATCCAATGAGCTAGAGGAAATATATCAGGAAGATTCTAGGAAAGATCCCTTTCCTTTTAGAAAGAGTCACATGAGGAAAAAAGTTTTTTACTCCACTGGATGTTGCCCTGATTGATGTCCATCTAATGAGTGTCTCATGCAGAGCTATCTCCTGACCGTGGAGGGTGTGACCACTGCAGAATGTGCTGAGGATGATAAGGCAAAAAGACTTGGGTCTTTGATGTTGCTGATGATTCTCTGAGTCAATCAAGCCAAGGTCCAGTCTAAGTCTGGACAGTTTATTGTATGAAATAATAAAGACCCTTCCCGTTTAAGACACTTCAAGTTGAGTTTTCTGTTACTTGTAGCCAAAGGCACCTAACTGAAACAGACCCTGAACTTGACTTTTACCTGTGGCTTCGCATACATGCATGTGCGCATGAGTGCACACACAGACACTTACACAAGGGCCACCCAAGTTGCTCTGGTTTGGGGCCCCGTGCCTCCTATTCCCACCAAACTACCCAGTGCCACGCACGAAGCATCAAGGGGGCTGAAGACTCGGGCCCTTTCACACTGTCCCTGCTTTCTGGGGACTGAATGCCCTTCCATCTTTGGAGAAAAGGACTGAAGAACGAAGAGGGTCTCTCTTGGCTGGAAATCCGTTTTGCCTAAGGTCCCATATCCAGACCATGAAGATAAATACAATGTGGGATTAGAGAAATGAAGCAATGTCTGTCTGTCTGTCTGTCTGTCTGTCTGGTGTGTGTTGAGAGTTACCAGGGAAACATTCGTCCGGTGCCCCAAGAAAATGTCTCTCAACCACCTTTGTTCCTTGAAAAGGCACCAGCCTCCACCCTAAGAACTGGGTATTTTTAGCTTAAAGCTTTGCCTTAAGAAACAGCCAACCTAAAGAGGAAGGAAAATTCTAGAATGGTGGTGCTGGTGGTGTTGTGGGGGATGGCAGACTATAAACTACAAAGAACTAGGGGAGGAAAAGAAAGAGAGAGAAGAGGCAAAATGAAAGCACCAAAGACAAGGATCCCTGGGTTGAGGACCAGCCAAGGGCCAGCCTTTCCCAGGTCACATACACAGGCTCCTCTGAACCAGGAGCTTGGACTCCTGTGAGGGGCTGGAGCCTCAGCCACCAGGGGTTGACAGCCATGGTGGCAATGTGGCATCTGCTCGTATCCATGTGAAGAGAGCCGAGGAGCCCCCACTGAACTGGTCAGAGCCCAAGGACAGAGGACCTTTGCTCTTGAGATGCAAAGTAGGGCATGGACTGAGCACAGTGTATCAAGCTGTGGGGGCACCAGGTCCCTCTGGACAGAGCTGCAGACTGTGGCCAAGAACAGCGTGAAACAAACTTCCCAGACTCCTCACTCTATCTGCAAAACTGGGCACCTCCCCCTACAGGGTTTGGGTAGTTTGGAAGGCTGCCTTTCTCAAGTTCAATTTGTGTTGTTTTGTTCCGATACCCATGTTTATGGTATGTGGTTGTTTTCCCCTGAGGCCACGGCTCAACTGCCTCCTTGGAGGATTAGCTCCTGGCACATGAAATAAGGAAAAGTCTTGGGAACGACATTGAGAAGTCTACCCCCAAGAGACAAGGCAGGTGCCTGGGGAGCCGCTTACCTCTTGAGGATGTCCGGGTTGTCGTAGGTCAGGTAGCTGCGGCCGATGAACTGCGGAGTCTCGATGGTTTCTGTGATGGCTGAGACAGAACAGAGATGGGAGTCACATGGTCCGAGGCCCTGTGGACCCCAGCACCAACCTTGTGGCCAGAAAACATCAAGAAGGCCAGCTCCTGGAATTTGGACATTTAACAAGCTAACTTGTCAGCAGCTCCTTCCTCTTGGCCAGGTTTGGGGCTGCCTGGCCCAAGGGCCTGGAGTTGGCACCTGCCTGTTGACCCCTCTCTGGGGCTGGCTGTCCCTGGAAATGGCCTCAGCACTCCTGAGAAGGGCTTGCAAGGTGCTGAAACTTGGCCCGTGCCCAGCCACCCATGTAAGCCTAAGAGCAGGTCGTGGGCCGTGCGGGGAGCAGCTGGGGGCAACTCTAGATGTCCTCCAAGGGAGGCAGAGGAAATAACCCCCAACAAAGCCCTCCAGGACTCCTGTATTTAAAGCTGACCTGCCCCAGCACGCTTCCAGCCACAACTGCAAGAGACTGGCCAAGTACAAGAAATGAGGTGTTGACTGCTTTTCACCAAGCGCTGTCCAACGCCGTATCTCAGAAGGTCTTCACCACAACCTCATGGAGTAGTGGGGAGTTTGCAGAAAGGGGAGGGGTGAGCAGTCCCACTTTACAGGAGAGGAAAACGATGCCCAGAGCCACCAAGGACCTGCCTGAGATGATGCCACTAAAGGAACAGGAGCCAGACTGGCACCCTTGGGTCGGGTCCTCAGCCCACTGCTTACTTCCCATGACTTCACAGGTGGGTTTCCTTCCTCTCAATTTGTCTTTGCTTTGTGTTCCTGAGAAATCTTCCTTTTCCACCCTGTTTGCACACAATTAGGTTATGTTGTTGGGTTTGGTGTCAAACACTGGGGATAATTTAGGAGATTTCAGCCAAAGAAATAACAGCCATATCTCTTTCATCTTTAGAAAAATACAGAAATGACACCTTAAAGAATTAAGGTGGAAAGAGTCTCATTTTCAAAAAAAAAGTGCAAAACAACGTAGAATAAGCCAGCTTATGAAATGAGTTAGTTTCACAAAAATATGTGGTTGGTGCAAAAAAGATATTGGATTTTTCTGCAAAAAAAAAAAAAAAAAAAAACCCAAAAAAACAAAACTAAGGATTTTATACCCAGGAGAGAACATAAATAATTATTTGACGATGAACACCCAGGAGAGTCTAAACATAACTTCTAACCATTTTTTTTCAAAAGAGAGAGATAACAGCAAACCCTAAAACCCAGTAACATGGGGCTCCCAAGTGTAAGTTCCGGTGTTGACAAGTCCCAAAATATTTTCATAAAAAGTAAAAATTTTAGAAAGGAAGGAAAACAAGAAAAGCAAAGGAAGAGAAAAAACCTTTGAAGCAATTCCTGAGAAACTGCTCTCTTGCTCTCTGAAGCCACGGGGTCCCAGCGGGCCAAGCGCCCAGGCCCAGAGGGCCTGCTGGGGACAGAGCGAGCAAAGGCTGTTGTATGTGAACTCCTGGGCCGGCGCACTGCGGGCCTCTCTCCCTTCTGGTTAGGGTGGGGAGGACGGGGAGGGGGGAGCAGAGAGAGGAGAAAAGAGTGGGATGCAAAAGAGAAAGACAGTGGAGAGCAGGGGAGGCAGGGGGTGAGCTAGAGTGAGGAGGGGAGAGAAGAAAATGCTGAGAAAGAAAAGGAGGAGAAGGCGGGTGGGCAGGCAGCCCCGGGGGCAGGGAAAGGGGGGGGTGGCAAAGGCAAGGTGCAGGGAGAACGGCCCAGGGGAGTGGGACAGAGGGGAGAGGTCCTGCAGGGAGGCCCGGAAGAGAAATGAGGGTGCCAAACTGCGGAGCTACCAAGGGGCTCCGAGCTGGGGCGGGGGAGCCTTGAATTTCAGGGTCTAGAGCTGAGAACAGGGCAGAGAGGCTACCCAGGAGCGACACACAACCAAGGCGCCCCCCTGGGTTTGACTCCACCCCAGGGAGACAGGCGCAGGCGGAGCCTGTCCTTGCTGTTACTGACCGTGGACCTGGGCCTGTGGCTAATAGCCATGGCCCTGCTGGGCTCCTTGAAGTGGTCAGGAAGTGCTGGTCAGGCATCAGCTCTGCACACGGAGCCTAAAGGGTCCGTGTGAGCCGGGTCCCGCCACCGGCCAAGCCCCAGCTCGGGAGCTCAGTGCTTCCCGAAGTCCAGCAGGGACTGAAGTGCGTGCTCAGGGCAGCTGGTGCTTTTGGAGGGAGGATTCCCACCACCCTGGTGGGTGTGTCTGAGTCCCACGCTGCTCCACCGGGTCACCCTCTGCATGTGTGAGGCTGCCTGTGCCGCGCCCATGGCCCGGCCGGAACCCATGGCCCGGCAGGAACCTGCCCTGGCAGGAGCCCCGGGCACGTGCCCAGCCCCTTACGGGGCGTACTGTACTTACTGTTGAGACAGTAGTTCCCACACTCTGCCATGTGCCAGCGTGAAACAGAACAGGGGAAGTCAGGATTTCACCGTCCTTGTAAAAACCCCAATTACACGGGTGGCGGATCACTGGAAAGCAGGCCCGTTTCCTAGTAAAACCCTGCAGAGGGCCCGCTGGCCTCCCAGCCTCTGTCGCGGTGGGGGTGAGGGGCAGGCGGTGGCAAACCAAAAAGACGTGTGCGATACGTTCTCTGGCACCTCTGAGGCTCCCCCGACCTTGACCCGACAGTCTCTGGTTTATTCTAACCCTGGAGAAACAGTTCCTTGCTAAAGAGTTACTTCCCTCGTCAATGATTATTACTTTTCTTGGCTCTGGGCTGTGTGTGAAAAAGGAATGATAAGCCTGCCAGGGGCCTCTTTTCTGTGGAGTGGAAAATACCACCCCAATTCCCACCCCAGCACCCCGAGTGCAAGCCTCCAGAGCTCTGGTTCTTTTGCAGTTAACCAAAGGGCAGGGCACTTCGTGACACCGCTGAGCACAATACAGCGAAAATACACTCACTGTTGTCGGTATTCGTTGGTTCTCTCCTAAGCCGTTGGGGCTGCAAGTCCCCAGCTCCAGCTTTCGGGCCCTGGTGGCTTGTTTAAGCAAGCAGCAGCGCACACATGGCTCTATTTAACCTAACCCTTTATATCTGTTTTTTACATTGTTTTTGATGCATTCCTTGAAATGTGTTTTTGTCCCTTCCCCACATTTACATCTCAAAGCTGGTGCCATCTGATGACTGGCAGACGAGAATACCCCAGTGAGGGGGAGCCTCCAAGCTGGGCCAAGCCCACTTTCCACTGGAGGGACCTGAACTTCCCAGCAGACTCTTAAGAGCTGAAGGGAGGGCAGGGTCTGTCCTGTAGTCACAGGACGTGGCGAAGGAAGGACCCCGGGCGGAAAGGCGGGGGCCGGGGGCGGTAATCCAGCTTTCCCAACAACCAGGACTCC
>PVKU01006649.1:0-99825 GCA_004027475.1 Anoura caudifer
TTCATTTCAGATTCCCTTTCTAATTACAATATTTGCTCAATCAGCACACACATCATCTTTACCTAGATTGTCAATATGAAGCTAGTCACTTGTATTCACTTTTCAAGTAAAACTTCTTGGCCTGTACACCCTTATATTTATTGGCAGTTTTTAATCACAAGCACAGTAATTAAAAAATTATATGTTATTAGAAATTGGTGTTAGAGATTTTGTCCAATACTTTCATTTTACTGATGATAAAATGTACATATAAAAATTTTAACTGATTTTCTTAATATTGTATGTTTAGTTCATAACTAACTTTAAAAAAGTTATTTTTATTTATTTTTCAGAGAAAGGGGAAGGGAGCAAAAAAAAAAAAAAAACATGGATTGGTTGCCTCTGGAGCACCCCAACCAGGGATCTGGCACACAACCCAGGGATGTGCCTTGACTGGGAATCGAACCAGTGACCTTTGGGGTCTCAGGTTGACATTCAACCTGCTGAGCTACACCAGCCACAACATAACCAACTTTTGGATTTCTAGCCAAACAGTCACTGAAGGGCAGTAACTCTTCACAGTAATACTAACGGTATCATATTCAGCCACATATTGCCAAACTTCCTTAATTTTCTACCAAGGGAGATTTCATTGAACTTACCAATTGGAAATAATTACAGCAGTAATTCCTGATATTACCTAAAATGCCTTCATATGGAAAAAGTTCATAAATACCTACCTTTGGGGCACATAAAAAGGTATAAATTATTCTATTCTATTGAAATTTTAAATTAAACCCTTCTAACCTTGATTTATTTAAAAAGGAAAGATACTCCTACATTGGCAGTATAACAAAATAAAATTAAATTTATGCATCAGCCCTTGGCTAAATTTCTCATTGACTAACATGACAAACCCACTACAGATAAGGGACCAGAACGGTTTCCAAGATAATCGGATCTTTCCACATTAGCTCCATTTAGAGGCAGCCAAACCTGCAATGCCTTGCATTTTTCACTGATCAAGAGATTAAAAAGAAACTGATGTAATTTCTATTGACAAGATTTCTAGTAACTCTCACATCTCTGTTTTCCCAAGGGTCTTGAGAATAAGAGCTAGAAGAACTGAAATAATAACAACGCGTGTAGCGGTTCCAGTTAGTCTTCTTCGGGGAGAAGAAGGAGGGAGGAGGGAGTAGCCCGCTTCTTGTCAAAGACATGGATACGTAAGCTGTTGACGCTGCAGACACTTCTCCCAAGAATAGAGGGACTGCAGAGGCCAGCAGTTAGCAGAAGGAGGAGTCAGCAGACAGGAGTGACGGGAGCAGGACAGAGTGAGACAGAGTGGATAACGGTGGGGAATTTTCGCCCGCCCCACCACTCTTCTGACATTGCTTCGGTGAGTGCTGACTCTAACATGTAGCTTGTAGATGAACAGCGTGGTTGTATAAAAATCTTAGGACCTACCTTCAAAAGATACAGATTCGGACCTTCAGTCATCCCAGCTCTGAGAGATTTGCTGACCTTCAGCTGCGGAGCCAGGACGATGCCAAACCAGGATGATGTGCACCAGACCATCCATCACTCCATCAGTTTCGAGGTCCTTAGCGGAGTGGACTGTGCTCATCGGCACGTAGAGAACTTCCAACCCTCCCCCTTTGGTCTCTTTGTTCTTCTTTCCCTCTCCCTCCTTGTAAAACCTCTGCCTCCACCGAGATGTTAAGATGGGCTTTGAGACAAGAGCCCCCCATCTTCTCGGGTGACTGGCACTTGAACAAACCACTTTCATTCTCACCAGCATCTGTCACATGAGTTTTTGGCTCTTGCAGTGGCAGGCAGCCAGACCTGCGTTTGGGTACAAAAAGACCTGAGTAGAAGGACAGTGGACCTGCCAGAGGCTCGCTGGACCTACAGCTGGGGATGCCTCACAGGCGATTCGGTTAGGGAAACGAGCAGGCCAATAAAAACTCTGTGTTGAAGAAAACAACCTGCATTTGTAACACAACAGCTTGAATTTGGGCGTAGTATCGCTAACCTATACCTTTTATCTTGTGTTTAGGGTTTACCACCTGTCACATTTTATCCATAGTTGGGTTCATAGGGACTGTGTAACTCAGCCAGGTTTACAAATCAGTAGATCTAGAAGCTCGTTCTATTGTACGCATTTTACCTTTTGCATATTGGCTTTTGAACTTAAGGTCTTCCTAGATACCCTACCTGCTGATCTGACCTGGCTGCCCTGCACCCTTGCTGGGGATGCCAGTCCGACACCCTGCCCCAGCCTCTTGAATCTGCTGTTCCCTCACTGTGGTTTGTTTCCTTATTTTGTTGGAGAAAATCTAATAGCTACTCACAAGAAAGTATATAAGGGAAGTATATTTTTTAGATTGTTTACATCTTAAAAACGTAGTTCTTTAACTTTCAGCCTGACTGGTAACTTAGCTGATTATAGAATTTTAGGTTGAAATTCATTTTCTTTCAAAGTTTGAAACTTTTGCTCCAGTATTTTCTAGCTTCTAGCATTTCTTCTAAAAAGTCTATTGTCATTTTGATTCTTTAGCCTTTCCCATCGGACCTATTTTTATTCTCTTTGAAAGCTGTTATGATTTTTTTTAAATTTCATTATCTGAAATGTCACAACATGAGTTGGTGTCTTTCCTTGTTTATGATGCTGGGCCCTGAGAGGGCTCATTTGAGATGGAAACTCATTATTATTGGGTGTTGGATATCTCATATTGAACTATCTTGTATTGTTCAAATTTTCATTTATTTGCACTCTTCTATTTTTCAATCTCTGCTTTTGGTTTCATTTTTTAAAAGTACATCTTCAATATTATATTCCAATATTATTTTTGTATCAGGTATCATATTTTTATTTTTCATAAGTTCTTTCTTTTTATTTGCTTTTGTGTATCATTGTTATGGATAGATGCAATACCTTGTTTTGTCCCTAGGGGAAGTTATCCTTGTTCTGATGTTTCCTTATATTACCAGTGTCATCTGTTCCCTGAAAATTCCTCTTTGTCTCTCTAGTAGTTTTCATCTGTGTCTTTCAAGAAGAGATTTTCCTAAAGTTAGCACAACACTGATTTGGAACCCTTCGTGCATGGGCAGGACTATGTAACTAGTAGGCTTCCCCACGGAAGAATTGGGTAGAGATCTGGCCATTTCATCAGGGGACTTTTCCAAATACTAATAACGACAGATTTTTTTTTCTTGTAGATTATTTTCCTCATTCCAGAAGAACGAGAAATCCCCATTCTTCTGCCTGGGACAGGTGCCTGGTTCACAGTATTCTTAAACTGAGAAGTAGAAGGGCACTAAAGAGTTTCGCTTCAGTTTGTAAAATTTCATTTCAATCTCTTCTTCCCAGAATGGCACCTCTTCCTTGACTTCAAAGCGTCTGGTGTCCCCTGGTCCTTTGTCTCTCTCAATCAGTCTTTCTACAGAATGCCCAGGATTCTGCTGGGGTCGTGGAAGAATCGCCGGCCACACGGTGTGGGGACTGCACGAGCCCCCGGCGAGCTTCCAGTCGGCGCCACTGTGTCCTCCGTGTGCCACGTGCCTGCCACAAGAAGGGCAGCATCGCCCCGCTGAGCTTTTTCCTGAGTCTGCGATAGGAGTTGGCTTGCTTCTCTTGGTCATCACCTTGCACAGCACGTTTTCTTTCACTACTGATGTGGCTTGAACTCCTCCGATAATGTTTCATATAAAATACAGGCATTTAGCAAACATGTACCTGAGTTCGAGATTCGAAATAATGGGATGAAGGGAAAGAGAGCCTTGCATGGAGGGAGATAACACGAATGGAGTCGCACAGGTGGAATGGATGGGAGTTGTGTGTGTGTGTTGGGAGTGTGTGGGGGGCAGATGTGATGGAAAAACAGAAAAGATTAAAAAAGAAGAGCCTTTTCGAGAAACAGAAAACGATCCAATGGGAGCCAGTTGATTGGGGGCCTTGACCACTGAGCCGCCGAATTTGAAATCCACACAGAAGGCAGGAGGGAGCCATTAGCAGGTCTTATTTGGGGCAATCGTTAGATGTCATTGAATAGTCGAGGGCAGGAGCCACACAAAAAAAAATCCCAAATGAACTGGCCTGAGAGATGAGAGAATAAGGTTGGGAGGAGCATACTGGAAGCTCAATTCTTTTTTTTTTTTTAGATTTTATTTATTTATTTTTAGAGAGAGGGGAAGGGAAGGAGAAAGAGAGGCAGAGAAACATCAATGTGTGGTTACCTGTCATGTGGCCCCCACTGGGGACCTGGCCCACAACCCAGGCATGTGCCCTGACTGGGAATCGAACCGACGACCCCTTGGTTCTCAGCCTGCGCTCAATCCACTGAGCCACACCAGTCAGGGCTGGAACCCCAATTCTAATGTGTCATGCCAGGCATCATCCTCTTACTGTAACGTCCCTTTAAAAGGAAGAGTCATATGAAAGGCTCTAAAGTTTGCCTTTAAGATTCTGCCATGTCCACGTGAAAAGTACGGTGTTATTCCATTGCCCCCTTACCCCATCTGCCCTGTGAGCCCCCAGCGAAAAGACAGCCAGCTCTCCGTGAGCCTGCAGGCGGGCTTCCACCCAAAGCCAAATCTAGCAGCACCTTGATCTTGGACTCTGCAGCCTCCAGCACTACAAGAAATAAATTTCTGTTGTTCAAGCCCCTCAGCCTATGGTGTTTTGTTATGGCAGCCCCAATGAACAAAGGTACCGAAGCAGTCACAGTGCGCTCTAGATTCAAGGGAGGGATGTACCAAACAATTTTTGCCAGAAGGAAGCAGCTGACTAACCCATAACTGTGTTGGTCTCATAGAGAGGAAACCAGCCAGTGCTCACTGCCGGTGTTGCTTCTGCCTTAGTCCCACTCTCCGCACGGGGTTTTGAGGAATCCGTTGACGTAGTTAAGGAAAGAGTGCTGTCAGCAATTTGAAAATAGATCCTGACTATATTTAGTCCATTACTTCACCACCTCTAGGTCCAATAAAAAATATCAACGAATACTAAATGATGCCGTATTTTGACCCTCCCCAACATTTTACCCCAAGTAATGTGAGTTTTATTGGGCTTTAAGAAAAGGAATCAAAAAAACCTTCATTAAATGGTAGGGTTTACAAAGTCTGGGGCAGGACTGAAGACCTGCCTTTCAAACTCAGCAGTGGCAGCAGGCATTTCAGTGCCAGAGCAGAGTCCAATGAACAAAAGTTATTGCTTTTGTGAGAGAAAACAAGCCTCCGTGTTTGTGTGTGTGTGTGGGGGGGGGGGGAGTGCGGCGAGGCTGCCTGGGCCAAGCGGGGCTTTGATTACACCTGGCAAGGTGGCTGACTCCGACATCCACGTCCTTCACCAGTGTGCGACCTTGTCTCCTCACTCAGTACATCATTTAAAAAAATCTCCATTCTTCTCCCAAAGGAAGAATGCTTATTTCACATGATACTCAGCATTCCAGGTAGTCGCTACGGTGAAAAGTAAATCCTGTCTACGACTATTTCCAGGAGAGTGACTGAGCCCTTTTGTGCATTCTAAATTTTCCGTCTTTCTTTTCTCTCCTCTCTGTCTCTCTCCCTCCCTTCATTGAATACCTTAATGTGCCAAGTTCTTAAACTCTTCCTAAGTGTATGTATTTCTACAAAACACCTGAATGTTGTGGCTCTAGCCAATTGAATAACTGAAAAAACATCGAAGAACTCTTACTCTGCAGCAGAGGTGGGGAGTTTTCAATTCATCTCTGAGCCACATCCATGCACAAAGAAATTATTCCTTGGAGAAGGAGTCCTCTGGTTTTCACAGCAGAATGAAGATACTCCCGAACACACTTTGCCTCGGTCAAGGTCTTCCGAAGGCTGGCGCTGACCTAGCCTACTAATTCCATCCAGGACAGCGTTTACACTACTTCTGATTCAGCTCATTTCTGCAGGGGAAACCTTTTGTTCTGCATCCTTGTGTCTCTACGTTTTTCCCCCCCCAACTCCTCTGCCAGGCCGGAATCTGTGACCAGCACAACATTGCAGAGCCTGTGAAGATGTAGCCGTGTGTTCGTCATCCTCCCTTCCCACTGTTCCCAACAGCCTCCTGTTCTCCCCGCTGTGGGGCTCTCCCTCCATGGTAACAGCCTCGGGAAGGTCCCGCTCAGGGGCCTCCTGGAAGTCATCCGCAGACACACATCAGATTTTCAACAACAGCTGAATTACGACTTTCCAATGCTCACGCGCTGACACGTACCAGAGGCAAGTTTATAATGGCTTTTGGGTCTCATACCTCACAGAGAAAAGATTCAGTTCAGCACATTGCTTCTCTTTTATTTTTTTATTTCATAGTAAAAAAAAAAAAAAAACACTACTGTTTTGAAATCTTGTCTTAAGAAAATTCTCCATTTGCACTTCAGCTGATAAGAAAGATTGTAGCAAATGTTGATTTGTAGTAAGATAATACAGATAATGAATTCTAAGCATAGGGATAAACAAGTGAATTAGCTACCATGAAATATTTTTTTGTGGACGCTTTTGAAGGAGAATAAATGTCAAGACATTCACAGCTTCAAAGAAAGACAGTTGCTGACCCAGAAAAACACTGTGGATCCTTGTGCTCAGACTCCTCACTTTACAAATGACCAAATGAGGTCCTACAGAGGTCACCGTCAGAGCCTTCAAAAACCCAAGTGTAATTGTAAACGCCTGTGTGTGGTCGCCTACGGATGAATTCTGCTTGTTTACTGCAGGAACATGATACCCTGTTCCACAGCGTGGAGGACAGGACTTCCTGTTTCTCAACATCTGGACACCCTAATGTCCGCACATTCTACATTCTCATCTGAGGCAGACTCTTCTCCCTCTACACACCCAGAGGTGTGCTCAGAACCGCATGACCAGAACAACGAGGCTTGTGTGCTTAGGGTCTAGGGGCTGCGGGTGCTGACTCTGGCTGCAGTGGGCACCCAGCAGGCCAAGTCGCCTGTTCAAGAGAGGAGAGACAGAAGAGAAATTCCTCTCATCGACTGTAAACTGTGAAAATGCAATTGCGTGATTTGCAATGAAAATGAGGCAATTTAAGTTTAAATTGCTGAGTCACTTGGTGCTTACCTACTGCTTTATGCAGTGCGTATTTTCTGTGCTTTTGTGTCCTCTTCCCAGAGATGGCAGAGACCGGGTGTTAAACTGCTCAAATCTGCCACAGAGATATTTACGGGACCTTGAGAGTAGTCACATCTCTGGCCTATGGACTTCAACTGGGAGGAAAGCACTGACGTTTTCATCGCGTCTACTAGATTAAATTGCACCCTCCCATGGAATACTGAAGGACTTAAGCACAGGGCAATGTGCAATTTTGTATTTGGTGGAGAGTCTGTTTTTGAATTTTGAATGATCTTTGCAAAATACTAAACCTTCAGCCTTCTACTAAATCTAAAATTTTTTAGGAAAAATGTAAGACAAGAGCATGCCATGCCTAAAGTAAAAGTAAGCATCAGCAAGCAGCTTCAGTTTCGGCCACCAGCTTGCCTGGGTTTATCCTTCCTTCCGAAACAACGTTCCGTAATTGGGACAATCTTCTAAGAAGGTAAGTGGAAGCTCACGCCAGGAGACACGGACCCAGGATTCTTCGGGTAAATGCAGTGAAGTTAACCACCTGGTGGGAACTCTCTTACCAGCTCAGTATGTTCTCCTTGTGGGCTGCTCATCCGCACAGAGCCCCCTGAACCGGATCACAGCCCACAGTGAAGAGTCTGATGAGCACAGGGCAGGGAGCTCCCTAGGACACCTTCCTTACCTCCCAGGGTGCACCTACCTGGTCAGCCTCTTTCTTTCACCTTTTCTTTCTCTGAGCAGAAGAAAGAGTGTCAGGGAAGAAGCCAGGGATCCTCCACTGAACCAAGGTGGGAATGCATGAGAGGCCATGGCTTCCCGGGCTCGTTTTGAACCGCGTATTCCTCTGATACCCGCCTGGGTGTCAAGGCAAGTAGCTGCTCATTATGTGGGTCACCCTCCAGCGTGGGTGGCGAACAGAGACCTCTGAAATGTACTGCCTCTCTCCAGCCACTGCTGATACCTTTCCAAGATAGCAGTTTCGTGGTCCATTTGTTCTTTGTAGAATACCCTTTAAAAATTCTCCTCATAAGGAAATCCACCTTTCAAGGACCAGTGAACATCCCATCTTTCCCACCACAATTTTATCAAGAGAACTGAAAGGGACAGAGAAACAACCTAAATGTCAGGCAATAAATAAATGGATAAAAAGGTGATATGCATGTGCACTGGAATATTATTCAGTCACGAAAAAGGAAATTCTCCGTTTGCAACAATGTGAATAAACATGGGGGCCATTAGTGAAATAAGCCAGTCATAGCAAGACAAATTCTGCACAACGTCACTTACGTGTGGAACGATTAACGAAAGTAGAGAGTAGACTGGTGGTTGCCAGGGGCTGGGGGAGGCGGTGGGGGCGAGGAGGGGGTGATGTTGGTTAGAGGGTGCAGACTTTCAATTAGAGGGTGAGTAAGTCCTGGGCATCTAATGCACACCATGGCGATTACAGTTAATAACACCCTATTGTGTGCTTGAAATTTGCTGAGCGTGTAGATCTTAACTGTTCTGATCACACACACACACGCACAAGTGGGAGGCGATGGATGTGTTACTTGGCATGATTGTGGTAATCATTTCACAATGTATAGGTTAGTATATCCAAACATTATGTTGTACACCTTAAATACACACAACTTTTTTTGGTCAGTTATATTGCAACAAGGCTGGCAGAGGTGCGGAAAAAGAACTCAAAGAAACCCCTCCTCTCTTAACATTTCTGTAGCACTTATGATCAGTCCCATACATATCCATCTTCTTATAAATGACATCAGAGTGCACCTGTGTAGTACATGCCTAGTCTTCCCACTAGAATGTAATCTCCTGCTGGGTGCAATCAGATCTTAGGTGGTTTTTTGTCTTCAGCATTTATTCTAGAGCTTCACCGCTAGGATTTTGGAAATAAATGGATACATACTTATAAAATATTAAGTCAATGATGACATATGCACACATGCTTTACTAGGACTGAGAGAAATTAAATTCAATAAAACACCTTGAACACAAGCAATGCAAATACATGTTCTTTCAAACTCCCTTCCTGACAGTGAAATGTACTTTTACACAACACTTCCATCATTTTCAGCACCAAATACGTTTTTCCCCAGGATTTTGGACCGCAATGATGTTTTTAATAGAGCAGAAGTTTGCAGACAAGATTTATTTTCGGAAAACTAAAATACTGCTCTGCAACAAGCACACATCCCAAGAAATCTTGCTCCTGTGCTATTGGCAAGAACATCATTGCTGGCACTTCTATAAATAGAAAAGCTGGGATCAAATTCTTGTCACAAAGGAAAGAGTCGCTCAGGAAATCTCTTGTGTATGGTAGCTATTTAAATCACTTGAGAAGTATTATAATAGCCGTGTTCTTAGGGCAGAGGAAAGAAACAGTGATCCAAGGAAAACACCCTGAAATCTTGATGTGTACTCAGGAAGACAGGGATATGGAGGTTTGTTTGGGGGGAAAAACAGGATTCTGCTTCCTTATTTATATCCTTAAATTTGCCTTCAGTTTCTGCGCAGGGGAGTCACTTTGTTCTGCAGAAGATGCAAGGACAAGGGCAAGGAGACCAGCCCAGCAGTTTCAGTGAGCAGAACGCATCAAGGAACCGCCGCCATAGCCCCACCCACACATCTGGTAGAGCAGAAGTCATTCATTCATTCGTTCATTCATTCATTCATTCATTCATTCATTCATTCATCTATTCACTCAGAAACCTTCTCAGTTCATGGTGCCCTTGGTACAATTTTTTCACAGCAGCAGCAAAGCCAAAAGAATTACCTAATATTTTTTTAAGTCAATTAGTCCAAACAAAGTAATAAGTATTTATGTCCCAGCAACTTAGTAGGCATTTTATATATTTAAGTATACATGTGTGGATATAAAATGCACATGCCTATGTATACGTATGTACGTATATATCCACATAAACTGGAAGAGAAATGGTATTTATTTTGTTTCATTCTTAAACAGCCACAGTTGTACCCTAATGGGCTGGGTGTGTGTGTCCCTTGGGCACTGCACCCTTTCTCAGACCTTGGGCTCAGGTTGGACACTGAGCCTTTACCTCCTCTTTCGTATTCATTTCTGTGTGCTGCTTGCTTTTTATCACAGCGACTGCAGAAAACTCAGCTTCTCAAAGACGGGACATCAGTACAAGAAGCATAGCACAACCTGATGTTGAAACTGGGAATGTTCTTAAGGTGATCATTTGTCTGTGGCTGCCAGGTGCTTCATATTGCTGTGTTTCCTTGAAAACGCAAATACCAGCTGCAGCCTGTGAGCTCCCTGCGGCCCTGGGGCCCTCGGGCACACAGCCTGGGAAGTGTGGAAGAAATTTTATGTAACATGCACTCGTGCTCTCAGAGCAAACAGCCCTCAGGGCAGGCCCTGCTGCCCGCCAGATCTTTCCTTCCACAGATTGTTATAAAATAATCACGTAAATAATGCATTATTTTGGACTTCCAGCCAAGATGGAGGCATAAGTAGATACACTTTGCCTCCTTGCACTGTCAAAAGAAGGACAACAGCAAATTTAAAAACAAACAAACAAAAAAGACAACCAGAACTGCCAGAAAATCGAATCGTAAATAAGTCCAACAACCAAGGAGTTAAAGAAGAAACACTCACCCAGACCAGTAGGAGGGGCAGAGATGGGCAGCTGGGCAGAGAGGGCTCATGGGAAGGCAGCAGCTGGCAGACCAGGTGGTCCTACATTCACAAGCAGATAAACCAGGAGGAGCAACTGGGGAGCAAGACAGACCCACAACCCAGGGTTCCAACGGGGAAATAAAGCCTCAAACCTCTGACTGAAAACACCTGTGGGGGTTAGAGGTGCTGGGAGAGACTCCCAGCCTCATGGGAGAGTTTGTTGGAGAGACCCACAGGGTCCTAGAACGTACACAAGCCAGCCCACCAGGGAATCAGCACCAGAAGGGTTTAGTTTGCTTTTGGGAAGGAGGCAAGTGACTGAAAACCGGCAAAGAGAGGAGCAAGCGCCATTGTTCCCTCTCAGACCCTCCCCCACCTATAACGTCATAACGCAACCACGTGGGTTGCCCTGCCCTGGTGAACACCTAAGGCCGCTCCCTTTACTATGTAACAGGTGCACCAAGACAAAAAAATGGCCCAAATGAAAGAACAGATCAAAGCTCCAGGAAAAATACAACTTAGCAATGAAGACACAGCCAACCTATCAGATGCAGAATTCAAAACACTGGTAAACAAGATGCTCACAGAATTGATTGAGTAGGGTCACAAAATAGAGGAAAAAGAGAAGGCTATGAAAAGTGAAATAAAGAAAATGTACAGGGAACTGACAGTAAAGGGAAGGAAACCAAGACTCAGATCAATGGTTTGTACCAGAAGGAAGAAAGAAACATTCAACCAGAACAGAATGAAGAAACAAGAATTGAAAAAAATGAAGAGAAGCTTAGGAACCTGCAGGACATCTTTAAACATTCCAACATCCGAATCATAGGGGTGCCAGAGGAGAAGAGGAAGAGCCAGGAATTGAAAACTTATTTGAAAAAATAATGAAGGAGAAATTCCCCAATCTGGCAAAGAAAATAGACTTCCAGGATGTCCAGGAAGCCCAGAGAGTCCCAAAGAAGTTGGATCCAAAGAGGAATACACCAAGGCACATCATAGTTACATTACCCAAGATGAAAGATAAGGAGAGTATCTTAAAAGCAGCAAGACAAAAGAAAACAGTCACCTACAAAGGAGTTCTCATCAGACTATCAGCTGATTTCTCCAAAGAAACCTTACAGGCAAGAAGGGGCTGGAAAGAAGTATTCAAATCATGAAAGGCAAGGATCTATATCCAAGATTGCTCTATCCAGCAAAGCTTTCATTTAGAATGAAAGGGCAGATAAAGTGCTTCCCAGATAAGGTCAAGTTAAAGGAGTTCAACATTACCAAGCCCTTATTATATGAAATGTTAAAGGGACTTATCTAAGAAAAAGAAGATTAGAAATATGAACAGTAAAATGATAACAAACTCACAGTTATTAACAACTGAACCTAAACAAAAACAAAGCAAACAACTAAAATAGGAACAGAATCACAGAAATGGAGGTCACATGGAGGGTTATCAGCAGGGAAGTGGGAGGGGGAGAGAGGAGGAAAGGGTACAGAGAATAAGTAGCACAAATAGTAGGTAGAAAAGAGACAGGGGGAGGTTAAGAATAGTATAGGAAATGTAGAAGCCAAAAAACTTATTATATGTATGACCCATGGACATGAACTAAAGGCAGGGGAATGTGGGTGGGAGGGGGTGTGCAGGGCAGAGGGGACTAAAGGGGGGAATGGGACAACTGTAATAGCATAATCAATAAAATATATATTTTTAAATGCATTATTTCATCAGTATTCCTGGAGTTTTAGTAAATGAAGTTTTCTCGAAACTGACTTTTCCCGATATGTATGCTGAAACTTAAAAAAAAAAAAGTTAAGCCATCTATTTGGAAGCTTTCTAAACTACTCCTCTTAGTATTCCTGAAACACCTCTAAATACTTCTCTAACACACTCCTTTGCTGTCTTGAAGAGGGGCTGCCTATCCAGTGAGCAGAGGTTTGACTCATTATTCTCAACACGGACAGCGCGCACCGTGGGTGTTCTGTTCGCCACCTCTCACCCTCGTCCTGCCTGTCATTTCTCTTTTCTCTGTGCCTCCCTGAACCCTCTGTCCCCGTAAGGCAGACAGAGAAGCTCTCGGGTCTCACTAGTGCACAGCGTGACCTTTGCGGGTAGAGCTTGGTCACCAGCGCACCACGTGACTGGCAGAAGGCCGGTGCTTGGGCTTCCAGCGCAGTGGCCGGAGGGGAAAGCGCTCGTCGCAGAGCTGGAGATTTGCAGAGGCTCTTTGGAGGCAGAGAACGTTTTAGCTGTGTTCATAGCCTGGAACTCTATGCTGAAGGTTTGACTTTGCCTATGTGGGAACCACAGAAAAACAAGACTTTCCTTGTATTTACTGTGGCATGTGAATGCGGTGGGGGCGGGACTCGGAGCCAGGAGCCCACTCGCACCCAGGGGCGCGGCTGCGGCCCCATTCCTGGTTCATTTGTTCGTGCTTCCAAATTTCATTTGAAGAGAGGGGTCAGAGGCCTCCACCTCCACAGTGTGACTCTGCTGCGCGATGATGTGGGTGGAAGTCACGCCTTCGGTGACGTGCAGCAAATTCAAAAAGCCAGACTTATGGGGGTGAGCCCTTCCTCAGTTATATGTAAATGTCTCATCACTACAATGTACTCCTGAGTCAAATAGAATATTGTCTATCAACTGTAATTGAAAAAATTATTTTTAGTCCTGGCTCGTGTGGCTCAGTGGATTGAATGCTGGGCTGTGAACCAAAGGGTTGCTGGTTCAATTCCCAGTCAGGGCCCGTGCCTGGGTTGCAGGCTGGGTCCCAGTGGGGGGCCCACGAGAGGCAACCACACATCATTTCTCTCCCAGTCTTTCTCCCTTTCTTCTCCTCTCTCTAAAAAAGATAAACAAAATCTTTTTTAAAAATTCCTTGAAATAATATTTTTTAAAAAGCCAAACTACTAGCAAGAGACCATGTTATATGGCCTTGTGCCTCCAGGGGGGTGACCGTTCGCGATGCTTGTCTGCTCTCTGCGCCCGTGGTGCAGGCAGCAGGCGGCCGGCGGCAGGCGCGTGTGGGGGAGGAAGAGCGGCACAGATCCCTGCCACCTTCACACACTGGGGACAGCTCCACGGACCTCCCTCTGTCCTGGATGCCTGCCAGGGGCTCGCTGCACTTTATTTTATTTTAAAATTTTTATTTTATTTTAGAAATTATTTTTAGAAGAGAATATACTTGCTTATTCTTCATTTTATTTTATTTTATTTTATTTTAGAAATTATTTTTAGAGGAGCATATACGTGCTTATTCTTCAAGACGGCTGGGTTTCCTGCCCTTTCAGTTAATTAGCACACACTTCATGCTGGTTCTGTTTCCTTGGAGGGCCCTGGCTAATACAGATTCATGCGCAACCAAACCTGGCTGGTAAGTACTTCTAATCTATCCTCTCCCTCTGTTGTGCGATGTCCCTTTTCAAATTATACAGGCTAGAAGCCCAACAAATCTTCCGTACCTGGTCTTTAATAGTCCTCCCTGCTGAGTTACCTCCATTTACAAATATTATCGTATTTACTTAAAGTAAAGCAAAGTGAACCAGAACAGCAACTCCGCACCCACAGCGCATCTAGGATAAATAAAAATCTTAACCTATCTTTGGACAGAGAGAAGGCTGTTCTAATAGACATTTTAAAGGAGAGGAGACCAGATCTTGCTGGAACAGATCTACTGTGGCTTCCTGAAGAGCGTTTTCCCAAAACGCAGGTATTTGGGGCTGAATTGCTCCCCAAAATTTATAAGTTGAATCCCTAACCCTCTGGACCTCGGAATGTGACCCTACTTGGGGATAGAATCTTTAAAGGGGCAATGAAGTGAAAATGAGACCATGAGGGTGGGCCCCAATCCAATATGACAGATGTCCTCATAAGAAGAGGAAATTTGGAGACACAGAGGAACATTAGGGGTACACGCGCCCAGAGAGGAGAACTTCGTGAACACGGTGAGGAAGAGAGCGTCCACCAGCCCAGGAGAGAGGCCTTAGAAGAAAGCAAATCTGCTGAGACCTGGACGTCAGAACCTGGTCTCCAGTACAGTTTGAATATAAATTTCCGTTGTTTAAGCCACCCAGTCTGCGGTAGTTTGTCATTGCAGCCTGAGCAAACTAACACAACCGGAAATCCACAGTCCTACTTAAAACTCTATGTCTACAGAGCAAGAGATACTTCTCTGAAGTTTGGAGGTCACCCACACAAGTGCTGTACGTGCCACAGAGCCGCAGAGCCGCCAGAGGGTGGTGGGACAGAGTGGAAAGGGAGGAGGGATGAGAAGATAACGTAGAAGTAAGACATTAAGATAAAGGTAGAACAGGAAAGGAATAACTCAGCTCCATTCCAAATCTAAATGCCTGGAAACATTTGAAAAACTCGGATACATTTTGTTCATGTCAGATCAACAGCTGAGGCCCCATTTCTTTCCTTCAAAATACAGTCATCAGTTTCGCTACGTATCTTCCAACGATGCAGGTAAACGGCTGGGGGGTTTCATTTCATCGTTCAGGGGTTCACACTGAAATTTACTCCAGGCAGATAAGTCAAAGGCCCAAGGCTATGTGGAATTGTCCGGTGACTCGTGATGAATTGTTGGAGTGTGGCACTGCTCCTCTCTGTCGTTTGCAGATAAGGACTTTTCAAAGTGGTCTGGGCACTTGAGAAATAGTGAATGGGAAAATGTCTCAAGTAGTGTGTATTCCTGATGGTTAAGATTATAGTGCACTATGTCTACTCCAAACCAAGTCAAGAATGGATTAGCATCAGATAAGGACACAGAAATGGGGTTTCTGTAACTTAGAGCTGAAACAGAAGGTGTGAGTGAACTGATTCGGTTCATTAAGGAACTGGTCCCGGGAAACAAAATAGCTCCCCAAAGACCCCAGCACTAACTGACTGGGACCACTGAGTTCCACCCATGATCCCATCCGGGCCGCGAGTAATTGTGGGAAATGACGGCCCTCTCCACAGTTTCCGTGGGGCAGCGAAGAGCCTTGACTCTGAACGGCATAATGCAGTTTACCTTCCCATGTTTTTTATGCTCCACGTGAAAATCTGAGTGTTCGTTATGTGAGAGGAAAATCAAACTAGAAAGCCATGGAACTGAAATACTGGAGAACAATATTGGAAAACACATCTTGAAAGTGACAGAGCTATGATTGATGAGAAAAATCTCAAATTCATCGCAAAGAGCTTTTCACGGAAGATTTTTCAACCTTGCGATTTTGTTTTGGACAAAGGTGCAACTGTTTTTTAAAAGGTCTCAGAGAAGAGGTGTTTAAACAGCAACTTTCCAAATTCCAGAGAAATCCAATTCAGACACTATTTTATCTGGAATTGAAATCAGCATAGAATGTCTCATTTTTGCCTCCTTCCACAGAGAACCTAAGAGTAAGATCATGCATTTCTTTATATTTTAAGTTATAATCATTTGCAAATACTAGAGCTTTTCAAAGTGTAATTAAAACTAGTTTTGTATGAAAATACAAAACTTCCTCTCCTGAAAATGACAATGGCAGCTTATTTGAAACTATTTTACTTAGAACACATGTGATACTTATTGACAAGAGAAGGGAGGGGTGGAAGGTGGGCCAGAACTAAAAACAGAAGAACTTCTTCTGCCTATGAGAATCGTTCCTTTGGGACATATTTCATGGTGTGAAATCGTATTTCTAGGCCACTTCCTGGTGTCGTTATAGTTATGATACAGAAGGAACCCGCTCCATGGAGCGTAAAGCAACGACCTTGGGTGTCACGGCCGAATCCTTGCATTGCAGCTCTGTCCCTTGTCAGTGAACTCACACATGCTCTCCTCCTCTCTGTGCCTCAAAATAGAGCTGACAATAAAGGTGATGTCTTCTCTAAATGTTTATTGAGTTGAGGGGAAAACTCTGAGAACATATAAGAAAGATTTCTTAAACCAAATGCTACTTCGCTGCAATATGGCATTGCTCTGATTCATCTGTGTTCATCTATATTCACTATGTCAACAGCAAAGCAGATGTTCCGTGATCTCCGACAAAGGCAAGAAACTTGTCTGACACGTTTCTGCATTTTCTCCTCAATCACGTTCTGTCATATGAAGGTAAATCGCTTCTCCGCAGTCAGCGGCCCCTTACGGAGAACGCCCCCGTGTGCTGGAGGGAGGTTCCAGGGGGAGAGTCGGGTTTGTACCTCAAAGTGGCGTGCGTCAGCGGTAGGACGCAGGACAGTTCTCTGCACAAGCTCTTCTTTCGGGACCCGTGCACGGCTTCCATCCCCGACTCAGTCCAGATCATCCCGGCTCGTACGGCGTGGGACAGAAGCAGAACTGCCTTGTCTTAATGAGGCAGACCAGTTGTCTAAGTGGGGGGCCCGCTCCTCGGCCAAGTTCAGGTTGGAGGGGCCTGAGGAATCATCTGGTCCCACGGTTTCCAAACGTTTGAGCACGAAATCTCTTTTGTCAGGTGAAGTGGTACCCGAAACCCTGAGAGAGGAGAAACCTTCTGGAGTGGCTCTGTCTTGGTGAAAATGCAGAGGAGCAGTCTGCTGCCCCAGTCCCCTCGCTGCCCATCCAGACCCGCCCTCGGATGGACACACCGCAAAGCCCTGCCAAAGGATTTTAGAAGGACTATCCCCTCTTTCATTCTGCAGACAAGCGCTGTGCATTTTCTCCGATGGTTAGGAGAAGCAGACCTGTTTCCGCTGACTATATCCTATGTTGCCTTTATTACATTATCCCTTTTTCTTCGTCTTCTCCCGGCTTCTCACTGGCACAGAGCACAGAGGAGTTGGCTGCCTGTGCGGTGTGCTCTGAGTAGGAGGCGGGGCGTGGGGGGAAGATGGGGTTCATTACAAAGATGAAGAGAGAAACGTAATGGGTACCTAACACCTAAGATTCAGTCACCAAAGGTAAATTATAGGAAGGTGGTTAGATGAGGGCAAAGGAGACTGAGAACAGCAGGTCTCAAGCTCAGATTTCCCTTGAACACGGTCAGAGTTATTGGGGACTCCAAAAATCTTTAGTCCACAAAGGTTTTATCTCTTGGTGTTTATGCTAATAATAAATGAAACAAATTTCAAGTCATTTAAATATCATGTTAACAAACCACTACATACTAACACAACTAGCATATTTTTAAGAAAAATAACTGTATTTTCCACCTAAAAAACAGTGAGAAGAATGGCATTGTTTTATATATCTGCCATCTCACGTCTGGCTGTGTCAGAGACAGCTGGCGGGTCACATCTGCTCCTGCGGCCGCGTGTGGTCATGCTGCAGGTCGCGTGGTCACTGACTAATGCCACGGTGGGTGCTCAGAAGTGCCCGGGACTGAAGGCAAAGGGCATCTTCGTCTGACTAGGAAAATGGTTTCGAACTCCCGGACAGAGTCCTCGGAGCGCCCTTGGAGAGTGGCCGGCTTAGAGAGAGCAGACACGATGTCACCAGGACCAGGGCCAGCCAGACGTGGAGGATGGCAAAGACGTCGCTTCTCTGCTGGGCTTCCAGGCAGTGACATCTCCACTTGGAAACCAAAAGAAGCTTGAATCACAGCCTACAAGAGCCAAAACCCAAAGGGGTTGGAAATGCAGGTGGCCCTGGCGATTTGTACTGGGAAGGGTGGAAGGAAGTTTGGTCCACACACTCTCCAAGTGTGTAAAAAGAGTGAAGTGCAGGTGTGGGAGAAAAAATCATTTCTGTTAAACAAACACAAACAAGGCAAAAAGAGTTTATTGCCACCGCACTACCTGAGAAATAAGAGAGGGCGTTACCAATCACATGGGGAAAACATCGGAAGTCCACCTTACTGAAAGATTGCCTGCTCTTTGCACCTCTTGGTTCCATAGAAAGAAATTGTAGAAAACTTGCTACAATTCCAACATGGAATTGCTGTGAGCAAACACAACAGGGTGAGAAATCTATGTCCCCTAGGGAGAAAGTGGCTCTCTAAGGGCGATTGTGACTTGTTAGAATGTGTGATCATCTTTATGTGTCCCGTGCCAGGCGAGTCACAGTCCGTAATCTTTGGAGAGGCTGAAGAGGGTCTGGAATCTGCGGACTCTGAATGCTAAACCTTCTCTCATTTTCTTTCCTTCCACAGATGGGTTGTATCCTGGACCACCTGTCACCCTTCTCTTAGAGTCCCCTCCATGTGCCCCCACATCCAACCTCTCACAGCTGTGCAAAGACACGTGCCCACGCAGCAGCCCTGGGAGCCGTCCGCAGGCCTGCAGGTTATGAGCAACTCAGCCCAGGGGTGCCAGGCCCATTCTTCCGTGCACACGCGCACACACACACACACACACACCCTGGGACTTGGCCTCAGGATGCTTTCCTGTTTGTGAGAAGCACGCTTTCTAAAATTCACTCAGTCCGGAAGAACAACCGCAGTCGGTGCATTTTTAAATCTGAAATGTAGCCATCTTTTTTCCTGAGCTAATGGCTAAGGGAATGAAAAATATAAGATATGACACTGCATTAGAAAAGTAATTTGTACAACTCTACTTAAGAAAAAAAATTAAGCGTGTGAAACCATACGTATTTTTTCAATTTTTTAATGCACTACAAACAATAAATTTTCCATATACTACAAATAATATCTTGTTATGGAGAAAGAAAGAAAGAAAGAAAGAGAAAAAAGAAAGGAAGAGTGTGGAAAATTGCATAGATAAAAACCTTCTTTAAAGGCAGAGATTTCTTTTGTTTATACCCTCTGTCTTCGTAACACCCACAGCAGCCCATACACACATGGGTGCTTCTAAAGCAGGAAGGTTCCGGGAGAAGTGTCTCTATGATTATTTTTGAGGCTTCAAGCCCTCAGTCCTGTTTTTGTGACTTGAATGTTGCTGTGACAGGTACATTAACATCCGCAGAATCTGATGGAAGCACCAACCGCAGAACCCTGCGAGTCCATGCCATATAGAATGTCCCCCTAAGAGGAAAGTGCCAGGTGAACGGTGACGTACGCCAGAATCCTGCTGGCATTGAGGGATTAGAGTAATATGGAAAAAGAGTGAGGCAAGCAGGAAAAAAAAATAGTTTGGGTAAATGTGTCTTAGAGAAATACTAGTCTGGAAAATTTACGTTACCCTTTTCATTTTTCTAAACTAAAAATACAGAGTGTCGTTTTACTGGGAACATTTGTGTGCATATTTTTAACGGGAGGCACCGGTCTGCCAGGTAAATGACCCATCAGGGAGCAGAAGAAGAAAGGACCAGCTATAGAGTTTAAATGACCTCAGTGGAAGCTGCCACGAGGCGGAGGTGAGAACTGGCTGTGTTCCATCGCCGGTGCTCACTGGTCACTACCAGAGCGCCATGCCCCTCTGCCTCTGCGCCGGAACAATGCCGTCGGAGTACTGCTGGGGCTGAGAACTTGTGCCCTGCTTCCTCGCTCAGCTGCTCTAGCCCGCACGTCTTGGGCAAGCCAGGGGGCCTCCTGAACTTACCTGTGAGCTGTGGTGATGCTTCTTCACCCGGAGCACTCAGGTGAGGCAAAGCGCGTGAAGTCTTTTTCTGTGGTGCCAGGCTTCGGACCTCCTTTCCCTCTCTGAGGGCCTCCTGGCATTCTCTGGGCATCGAGTCAGTCACCCGTTGGCGTGCACAGCCATAGCCACGGATTCGATACAACTTTATTAGAATCTTCAATCGTGACATAACAAATAGAGATTTGCTTGGTAAATATAAAACAAATAATAGCCCTGGTATTGAAGATTTGCTCCACGACATACATATAAAAACTTTCACCAGATTATCAGAAAAGTTTGAGTTCGGTTGTTTCTCGGAGAGAATTGATCGATGGTCTCTGTGCACACTCGGACGCAGGGCTGAGATCTCCTATGGACACACCGCTCTCGCTTCCTGTTCTGTTTTCTTTGCATGCACTGTCATTGCTAAACACTGTAACACCACTCCACCCATGAGTTGTGTTATGTGTTCGGGCCAGCCCCTCGATTCTGGTTTATATTTCAGGTATAACGTATGAAGTTTCTTTCTTTTTTTTTTTTTGTCATGGAACTCTTTATATAAGTTTCTGCTCCCAGCTTGCAAATAACTCTGGGGCTTTGCTCACCATTTCTCTTGTGAAGCATGAAATTCCACTTGGCCTTGAGTCACACACACACGGCCGGAGAGCTCCGAGTCTGCACCAAGGCTCACCCTTGGGAGGACAGATTGCTCTGGGCTTTTCTTCCCAAGTAATTCTTGGCATGGTTGAAGGCTCTGGTTGGCCCTAAAGAAATTCTGTCGCCTGGTTTCCTGGCAAAGGGCCTCTGCGAAAAGCACACCCCAAGGACACGAACCTGCTCTGCTGGCACTTTCTGGTCCCTTTGAGTGTAAACACCCTCTCACAGCTCCGAGAGAGCAGCGGGGGGCTGCTTTGGGAAGCTCTTTCTATCTTGTGCTGTCTCTACCTGGGCACTGCTTATAAAGTTTATAAAGTGCTACATAACGTTTGCGGTATTTCAGTCCCCTGTCGGGTGGTGTAGCAATAAAAATGCAGGCAGTGATGAGGCAACTTTCAGTAAAACAGTGTTTTATTGCTGTAGAGTTAGCCTGCGTGAGCCCTAATCTAAAACCACTGTGTCCTCAGTGCCAGCGAACCAACCAGCCCACCAAGGTACCTCCACTCTTACAGAACTCCCCTTACTTAGTTAACAGAGCAATAAAAATACAGTTTGGGATATCTCATCAGTATGCAACTTTACATAAAGTTCAGAAAAAAGAGAGAGAAGGAAAAAAAGCTGAGCTACCGTGTTTTGTGTTTGTTCTCCAATATCGTGAGCACAGCATTTTTCATCTCACTTGTTTCCATTCAATGTAGCCCAGAAAAATTTTCACGCCTTTACGCAGCCTTCATGATCCTCGCGTTTCATAGCAACGCAACTTTGCTTTTTTACTTCAGCAATGGGATTCACCTTTGGGGCTCCATTCCCGAGCTACCCCAGTGAACGCAGAATTATGAGTTCCCTGAGGTGTCAGGGCCCAGGAGGCCTCGGCGGCCTGCCCCCAGGAGCAGTCTACAGAAATCTTGAGCCAGGCTTTGGATTTCTGAAGGTGTTGACTTGCGCATTTAAGCCAACCATGTCTGAAGTTCAAGGATAAGAAGGCACTACAATTTCTGTACGTAGGCTTTCAAATCAGGTGGTCTCACAGAACCTGTGTGCTTGACAGACGGGTCCATCATTACTTGCTTCCCCTCGTCTACGTGCTCAGTGGCCTCCAGCCACTGGGCTATAAGTGTGCATTAGTGTGCTTAGCGAGGGTTCCAGATTAACACAGTTGTAAAATCTCAGCTTCCTCATACTCGGCAGCCTTCTCTCTCAATTTCTACATAATTCTAGTCCGTTCATGACATTTGAGGCAGTTGGCACATTGCAGCCACCTGGCAGCCAGGGGGGCAGGGCACCTCTGACATTCTAAGATGAAGTGGGAGCGGTTGAAGGCAAATCACAAGCTGGCTGATGTTTACTGGAATGGAGCTGCGGAGGCCCCGGGGTTCTTAAGTCATCAGTATTCACAAAGACATCTTCGAAGTGAAGCAGCCCCTGCCACTGACAATCATTTTTAACTAGATGAAATATTTCAGCAGCAGTGGCCTTTTGTGACAAAAATAAATGGCAGACGAAAATAGTAGAAAGAAGGTAATCACAAAATGCATGCTTTGATTTTGGGATGGGCATATCCCGAGTGGGGAATTTTTCTGTCTGCTGTTCTAATTCCCTTGCTTACATGTTTCATCGGTTTTGCAGAATAAATCCAAACTCCTTAGTTTGGACATGAGGCCTTTTGTAGCCAAGATCAGATCGCCGTTTCATGCAATTTCCACAATTCTCAGACAGTAATCTTATGTCCTACCCATGAGGAAACCCTGAGCAGGTCCTGTTCTCTCTTATCTCCTCATTCTCTCTTTGTGCAGTTTCTGACCTTGGAAAGCACATTACCTACTGTTCAGTGGAACGCTTCTCCTTCAAAACTCAACTTCCCCAAATTCTGAAACGCACCAGGAGCTTGCTTCCTTTCATGTTCTGTAGCGCGTACCCCCTGTACCGTGTCTACTGCATGCATTGTGATCATGGGTACACCTGTTTGTCTCCCTGCGGCAGACCCTTCTGCGCGGCATGCACCCAGCTCCCACTCAGAGATGCACAGGACCCACGCCCACAGATAGGTTCTCTTGTGGGGAATCGGATTTGCAATATACCTAGGCTGCTGTGAGCCTTGCTTTTACTGTAACTTCCTAAAATCCATGCTAAACCTTGCAGGGACCAGTGTAACAGGCTCAACTACTTTTGCCTACTCGTTTGCTAATATCCTTCTGGGATGTGACTAGCGGCATTGGCTCCTCTGTTGTAACGGGGCAGAGTGAGTGAGGACCATCTTGCAATGGGAGCAGATATAGAATAAAGGCCTGTCACGGTGGAGGCCGCAGCTTTTGCTCCTCTTGAGAGAAAAGCCATGCTGTCATCCTATTCCTCCACCAGACTCGGCAGTCTGTGCGTATGTTTTATTTCATCCATAATGATGTGGACACTGCTGGCCGGTGTCCACATCATCTCCCCACCAGTGCCTTTGTTCATTGAACAAACACTGAGCAGTCAGAGGTGCTAGGCTCTGCTCTGGGCGCAGGGAATACAGCAGTCGTATTAGTCAGTGTCTGAAATACAAAACTCTTGAGTGTTTATAACCAGGGGGACGTGCTAAAGGGCACTGGTGATTTGGGTGAAGGAGAAGGTTAGAAGCAGTCTGTGAATGAATAACATCAGGAAGCTACCAGCATCCTAGGACTAGGGAGGCTGAAGAAGAAAGAGATGCGACAAGAGCACGTGAGCCCGGCCTGCAGGGGCCAGCTGGAGCCATGGAGGACAAATAGCCTTGGCTGGAGGAGCCCCCGCAGAAAGAAAAGGGGGGAGCAATGCCCTGTCTCCTCCCTTCTGCTCTCCGGTCTCCAACGGTGCGCCCCACGTTCAAGTCCATGGAAGCCGCCTAAGGCAGGAGCAGGAGGAGTGCCGGGGCTCGGCTCCCACGGCACAGTGGGGCCATGGAGGAGTACAGGGCAGATGTGAGGGCAACAACACCCAGGATCAGCGCAGGGGTGAGCAAGTAGCACCACATTTGCCTGCTCTCATGGTGTATAGCATTTCATTCTATTTCATGTCTGTATTCCCAGCTCCTAGCAGGGTGATTGCACTCGATAGGTGGCCAATACACACCTTGAATACCTTAATTGATGAATTAAAAATTATGCAGAATAACTAATCTTTATGATTTCCGTGTTCCCTACACAATTTGGACAAACAGCTTCATGAGAAAATATTTCGGATGGCAGCTTTGTCTCTTAAAGCCAAGTGAAGAGCATGGCTCGCCCTTCCCCCATGTGAGTCCTGTGTACTTGCCCTATTTTCTGTGGGGTTTCGCTTTGAACCTTACACATCTACTAGCATGGTGAGGCTTCGTAGTCCTGAGGATTATCAAGGCCACTGAGTTCCAGGCAACGCCAATTGTGGCGATTCCTGGGCTTTGTTCTGTTGCATTCACAGAACGTGGCCTGTCCCCACAGCTTTTCTTGCAGGTCCCACATTCAGCATCGGTGAGCAGGGCTCTGGACTGACCTCCTGCAGCCTGGGCAGGGACAGGGCACTGGGACCGATCGACCTCCAGCCCTGCTGGAGGGGACGTTTCCAGGTTTCTGCTGAACTTGTTGGCAAAACTCTCTAAGTGTTGTGAGTGGCATTTATATTAGCAGCTGTTCTCACTCCCACACAGATCCTCTCACAGGCCAAGGTCTTTTTCTGGGCCATCATAAATGACAAAATGAGTTCAGAGGGCACAGCTAACGAATTTTCATATGCAGCGCACGCTCGGTAACTCAGCTCAGCCAGCAGTTGGGCGCGTTGATTCTGGGCTTGCAGCTGTGCAGGCCGGAGGGCCGGGGCCAGAGTCACCGAGCGGCGCAGCTGTGAATGTGAGCCCAAAGGGGAGGGCGCTCGACCCGCAGTCCACCAAACAGGCGACCTTGCCCAGTCCCTCTGCCTTTCTGTCTCAGTAAAATGGGGACAATAAACGTGTCAACCCTCAAGGTTACTACTGTAAGTGTTGAGTGAGAACAGTGCCCGGCACGCAGTGTTAGAAGCCATCATCGCTGCCGTTCTTACTAACAGGAGCTGCCCAGACCAGGCGCTGTGAAAGGGTGAGGCTGAGTGAGTTCAGCTGCGATTCCACCCCGTGCCCAGCACAGAACCCGCAGCACAGGGGCTACTTACTCCTCCCCCCCCCCCGCCCGCCCCACCCCGAGATCTATTCAAATGTCGTGGGAAGCCTCAAATCGCTTACTCTGCGCTGGAGCAAGGGCTCTGATTTCAGGACTGATGTATCCAACAGCGAAAGGCTGTGCTGTATACAGAGCCGCGGCCCCCAGGGTGCCTCCTGCCTTTCTTGCCTTCTGTCCACGCTCAGTTTGCTTTTCGGGACAATTAGACATCAAGGGGGAGAGTGGAGAAGAAAAGGGAGGCAAACCCGCCCGAGAAAGGGAAGTTCAGAGTATGCGGAGAGGAGCCAAAGTAAGACGCAAATCCGGGCACAGAAAGGAAATGAAATGATCGGAAAACCACACCCTTCTCATGCTCTCACATCGGCATTCCCAGCCTCACACGGGCCCGCAGGTGTTCCCCTTGCTCGGAAGACCTGCCTCCTCCTTCCCCCGGACCCCATGACCCCCGCCATCTTCGCTGGTCCACGTGTGTGTGCTTTCTCTGGGCCTTCAGGAGTAGCTCCAACACCGGCCAGAATTCCCTGATAGCCCCAAGCAGGGAATGCTCAGAGGCTCAAGTGCGATCGGGCTGTTTTCACTCATTTAGCCATTTCTGCGTTGGGTGACTAGCTCGTTCGGTGTGGTGTACGGAGGGTCTACTCTGCAGCAGGCTCTGGATGGAGGCCCATGAGATAGATTTGTAACTCCAGGGCCTTAGCCTCGGAAGACACAGACATATAAATGTCGGTGAATAGTTATGTTAGTGAGATAACGAGGATATCTAGGTGCTGTGAGGGCAGAGAAACAGGAGCTACTTGATGGTATTCTACAGGATTTGTCTTGGCTGCATATCCAGCCTTTTTCAAACCCTAACTTGCTCATTGTCTTAACACTTCATTAACTGGTGAATTCAGTTTCTGTCTCTAGTAGTTGCTTATTGAGGACTTGCTATATGCTGAATTTTGCAGAAATCCAAAGTGTAACCACTTCCTTTCCCCCCCTGAGTCTTTACAAAATGTTAGAGACAAAAAACATTTTCATGAAGCACCTTTGAACATATAGCAGTCCGGAAAGAGGCCATGGAGCTTAGCCTGAGCCTGCAGAGATGGCCTGGAGATGAGTACGTGGAAGACAGAAGAAAGGAAGCTTCCGAATAAGGGGAGGAAGCTGGGAGCCACGTGAGAGTGAACAGGCCCGTGGGGAATGGAAGGGACATGAGACAAAAATGAAGGGCTGAGTCCAGGGTGTTGGGCAGGGAGACAGCGGGTGATGAGGCTGGGTTGATGGATCCCAGCAAAACCCCAGTCCAGTTAATCAGAGCATCCCGTGCACACTGCATGCCCAGGACCCCACTCTGTGCTTCCTGAGAAAACAAAGGACTAACGAATGAGTTCCAGGTTTTCTTTGCCTACTTGAACACACCAGATAGTTCTGTTGTGAGGAGAAGCTGATATCCTGTAGCCTGGACTTAATATTTAACTTCCCAGTTGGCCACCTTTAGTAACTGTCAGTCTCGGTCACCGCCTTTCAGTCCGTCCGTTCCCTGTGATCTCTCTGCTGGTGGCTGCGTAGGAAGCCGGGGTTACCCTGACTCCTAAATTGTGCTCACATCCCTCGCCTTTTGTCTGCGAGTCCTAGGATGATGACAGCTTGTCAGCAATGTCACAACCCAGTACTGGCCAAACTTTCACCTTCTCCCCTTCCAGACCGACGCCTTGGAAAACATCTACACATGCGGATTGGCGGACAGTTCTCGGAGGCAGGGGAGGTACAGGTGGGGCACCGTCACGCTGAGGAAAATGCGTATTTCTGTAGATAAATACAGAGAAAAACAGCAGACAGATAAATGCGTGGTTTTCACCCTGAATAGCTTGATGACTCGAAACAACAGCAGCAGAGCTATAGAGCAAAACCATGTAAGCATTTAAACAAATGTTGAACATTTTTACAAAAAGCAGTGAGGGAAATAAGTGGCTGAGAAATAAATCTGTCCTGGTATTCTTCTTGGGTTCAGCAGGCTCCCGGATTACTCAAGAGGCCTGGTCTCTCCCTGTGGCTTTTGGCTTGGGCTCCTTCCCCGCTGGCTGGGTGCGGAACAACAGGCGGCCTGGTAACTTCTCTCCTCCGTCCGCCTGCTCGCAGCCCGCCAGGGAAGGAAACCCTTGGTAACCTCTCCAGGGGTCTGAAGGCTCCTCCCACTGTGCCGGAGGACTTGGGCTTACTGGCACCTCCCCCAACCTTCTGGGTTTTTTCACAGAAAAAAGGTAATCACGTGGACACCCAAAGGAATAAAGTACCGTATTTTGCCATGTATAATGCATGTCTATATTTCGTGCACATTATACATGGATTATTATACCCATTATTATGCCCAATGGTATGTAATCACTATACCCATGTACAATGCCTCCTTATTTTTCTCTAAAAAATGTGGGCAAAAAAGTGCATGTTATACGTGGCAAAATACAGTAGCTTCATCTATTGTGTCCAAGGATATTTCTGTCCCCGGAGCCTGGCCATTTCCGAACTGAAGCTGAAACAGGAGGGGCTGCTAACTGAGGAGGAGGGGAGGAACCCGTGGGGATGGGAGGCTGCACAGCACTGAGGGAAAAGGGGGTCTTCGGGGCCCTCCCTCCTTCTCCTGTCACTGCTGTAGCCCACAACCACGGGGACACTGACCTGGCCTGGCCGGGCTGCAGCCTGAGAGACAGGCTGTGAGGAAGGTATCAGGGTAGCTGTATTTTCAAGACAAAATAGGAAACAGAGGTTAAAGTTCAATTATTTTCTTTTTTCCTAGAGGGATTTCTAGTTGCCGTTGGCACAGAAGTCATCATTTTGTTATAGTGAATTTGCAAACCATGGTTTAGATACATTTCCCCTGAGTTTGAAGTTCACTACCACTGAGGCAAAGGACAGGCATCGCTTAAGGAAGTGTTATACTAGCAAAGGATAATGCTTTTCCTACAAGTTTTTCAAACTATATTTCTTAATTTATTCATCCAAAAATACATGCTGCTCACTTATTCAGGGAGGTGGAGGATATCACAAAAGCGATACAAATACTTTTTGTTTGTTTGTTTCTACACTGGGAAGAGTTTCTCATCTTGGGGAAGGCTCTGCAGCGCCCTGTGGTGGGACCCAGGGGAAACGTCCACGTTGTCAGTTCCGAGGCAGCAAGGGAGAAAGAGGGTGTGCCCAGAGACGGGCTTCAGAGAGAAGAGAAGGTTTCCTTTGAGATTTTTAAGAAGGTTAAAGCCCACCTAATGGGAGCAATGGGAGCAGTGGAACGATCGGATTTAGCAGGTGGGGTAGACAGATTGTTAACAGAGTTCATGGTCTGGTGCATGCAGGGATGAATGGGGACCCTGGTCTGATTGAAAACGAGAGATAGGTGAAGCGATCCTGTCATACAGAAATAAAGATAGAAAAGTGTTTCATTTCTTCACAGGGGGCTGAACTCTCTGCTAGCATGCGGGGTCCACGCAGCGACGAGAAGCCACGGGGTCTCTCCAGGGCGCCCCTGACGAGGCCGTCGAGGCCCATGAAACGCACCCTGCCACAAACACCAGGGCCTCGCCAGCCTCCCGGGCTGGACCACCTCTGTCTGAGCTCTGCTGGAGACCGTACACTCCACCCAGGCCGGCACCGCTTCCTGCCGCTGAGCCACGAGCTCTGCAGACCCTCTGTCCCCGAAACTGGGCCGTACCATGGGCTAAAAGAAAGTGTGTTTGAATAGATACATGGCCATATTAGAGTGGGCAAATATAGCAGCTGTCCAGAGGCGCAGAGAGACGTTTTGGAAGGAGACTTGATGGTTCTTGAAGGCGCGGTGGACGGAGTGGGCAATCAGAGTGGTTTTCACCCTGGTGATGGGGCGTGGGCGCAGCTTGGGCAGAGCTAAGGTGGTCGGGAAGCCACGCCTGCTGCTATTTCCACGGGAAACGGACTGTGCCCGCTTCCAGGCCCTCATCCTCAGACTTAGGCAAGCTGAAATCGTTTTCTGAGCCGGGACAGAGCTGCCAGTTGGACAATAGGTTTACGGTTGTTTGTATGGAAAACAAAACAATAATCCATAAATAATAATACAAGAATAAACTGTGTTTCGAGTACTCACAACAGTAAACCTATGCTGGTCCGCTACGTATTTACAAAATCAGATGTTTGCTTACGTATTTTTTTAAAACTGCTTTATGTTAAAAAGCAAATCATGTATTTTTCAGACACTTTCTCACCGTCCACACGCAGCTTCCTATCTCCCCTGCCTTGTGGCCAGTGTATGACCCATTCCATTCACCCTCAACGAGTACGGAAACTCCCCTAACGAGGAGGGGACATAAGTGGTGAATCTGTTATTCATTAAACTGCTGTGCAGCTAAATGGTGTCTCTGCCTTTACATGTCCCCCAGGTCCCGCTGGTCTGGTGGCAGGGTTCGAGAAGGTATGAGAGACATGGAGACAGTGGGTCACCTTCAGGGCAACGTGGTCGGACCCACCCTTTGTCACTTTCTTCAACCGTGCTCACGGAAATTGAAAATGCTATTGAATTGCAAGGTTTTACAAAATTAAACAATGCACAGAGTAGAGTCAGGCCACTCGGCACATCGCAGTAGCATCGCAGTAGCCAAGAGAGACGATGGATGTGGCAGGAGAGCGTGGTGTTCAGGAATGCAATGTTTTACGCAAAAAAGCCCCAGAAAAAGCGGTGCCCCTAAGTCAGCGCTGCAAGAGAACCACAGAGTGTGGCAGGAATTCGGAGCAGAAGGACATCATTTATGGCTGGGCGCTCCAGGACATATTCATGTCCTTGAGGGCACATGAGCCTGGCCTTGAATTATGGGCAAGTTTGCAGCAGGCAGAAATTCAAGGGGAAAAGATTCCAAATAATAAACTGCAGAAAGCTGTACTGCCTCGCAGCCGCTGTACGTTAGGACTAGAAAATTGACTATGCCTTGAGCCGACTACTATTAAGAAATATGTATCCCAGAAGTTAACCAAGAAATACATAAAAAATAGAATGTTCCCAACTACACAGCTGAAAAAATTAAGTTGATGTCACAGGGTAGTTAGTGTAATAAAATTCATGTCCATCACAATTTATACTGTGTTAAAGAATGTAGTTCCTTTGGGAGGAAATTTACTTCCCCATTGGCTTACACTTATTGATGTGCTTAGTTGCATCTCTGACGTATTTTTATTGGTAATGAATATTAGTCCTTTACCTTAAAGTATCATCTGCCATGTATGTCAAGTGGTTAATGACCTGTAAGCGAACTCTTAGATGTGCTGAGGAAGCTCATTATTTAAGGTAATTATTTAGCAAAGCAATGATCCTTTGGTTATGCAAATTACTGTCATTAAATTATAAATTGGTAAGTATCCAGTTTTATGTTTCATTCTGGGCCCTCAAAATGACCTTCCAATCCAGGTATTGCTTGATCCAAAGTCAAGATGAAAAATGAGAAGGTGAAAATTTATACTTTAAGGGAGATGGGATGGATGATACCAATATCTAAGAATTCCTACATTTCCCGCAGGTGATGGAGCTGGAGCCTGTGATGTTAATGATGATGATGATGATGATGATGATGATGACGATGACTTTGGCTTGTTATATTCCACCTGCTGGATAGTTTAGATTTATGAAAGTTACATGCCAATCATAAAACATTCTAAAGGTTTTTGGCTTTGCTGTCACTATTTCAAGATCATCTTCATCAGACATTTATAATTTACTTGTTTCCGTGCCAAGTATCAAACATTTATCAGGTCCTGGAAACCACCTGTTGCTGGTGGCGTGGGGGGGGGGATGGGGGAAAGCAGGCGAATCCATCAGCTTTTTCGACGTCTGCTAAGTGACACAGGTGGGCTGGGGTCAGACGCTCGGGGATTCAGAACCATCTGGTGCAGGTTGGAAGCACGTGGGCTGAAAACTGATGGTGGTCCGAGAGGAGTAAAAATTGCAGATGGGAGTGGGGCTCGGGCAGAGAGAAGGAGTCGGTGGGAGGAGGTGAGGAGGCTCCTGGCTGAAGGGAAGGGCCACAGTGGGGGGGGGACAAAACTGCAGGGGGCAAAGAGGGAGGCAGCAGCCAGGAGTCTGTATTTGCTGAGTGATAAATTGGGAGACACAGAAGGATTTTAAGTCAGGGTTTACAAAATCAGATTGCATGTTAGAAAGATCAATGTAGCTTCTGCATGAAGAGAGGGGCCCGAGCCAGTGGTGATATTAAACACACCCAGTGGCCTGCTTAGCAGAGGCCAGTGCATAGCAGGAGGGTCAGGGTGCCGGGTCAAACCCTGTCCTTATGGCGTCTGGGCGTGGGGCACTCAAGGCAGTGTCTGCGAGCACACGACGCTTTCAGCGTCTTAACAATCCAGAGGCTGCTCTTACACGTGCCGAGTATCTGTTCTGACGGAATCCGGTCAGGAAGGGCCACTGGAGGATACGGATACAACCCACATACCTGTTAACAAAGCAAGTCACAGGAGAGGCCAGGAAAATGCCATGTACTCGAGGCACAGAGAGGAATTAAAATGGCTCAGCCGCTGAGTGGTGGGGATGGAGGGGGAGGACCTGGGAACGCCTGGTCCCCAGCTCGGGTACAGGTGCTGGTGGGGCTTCTCATTGGATCACTGAGAGGCCAGCGAGAGAAGAGTAGAAGGGCGGGCTGGGGGCACTGCTTCGTTTACGGGAGGTGCCCTGGGGACCCTGAGGAAGAGACGTTTGCTTGGCATATTTGATCATATAAATGGGACGCTCCAATTTCAGAGGAACAAGAGCAGTAGGCTTAGGGGTCGTGGGACCGTAGTGGGAGTTGGAGTCATCGGTGGTGGACAGTGTCTTCCAAGCAGTGCCTAGAGTAAGAGGCCACGGTCCTGGGCAGTGGGCCTGTGTCCCCGACTACACTGCATTGTGTACACACACGTGTGTGTGCACAAAATTCGACAGGTCTGGGAAACCATGTTACATGGAAACAGACTTGCTGAACTGCTGTGACAGTTTCCTCACAGCTGTGTTGAGGGATCTGGTTTTACAGGGGGAGGGTGTGATGTGTCTGCAAGCGCCCCCTCATGGCCCACAGTATCTGCCCTTCACCCTTCCCCTTCACATGACTGAGCACGCGCAGAGAGCGCAAGCTGCCTGGCCACTGTCTTCAGCGAGTCCTCTCTTTCCTGCATAGAAGAATTTGATTGACCTCTAACACAAAGTCCAGAAGGAAATTATTCTCAGCGCATTCAGTTATCTCTGTCTTACAAACTGGGTCTCCGGTTTCCCTACTTACTGCTTCTTTCTAAATCCTCTGTCTCATCCTTCTGTTATTTTCCGCCAGTTCCTTGTCCCATCCTTTGTGCCTGCGTCAGAATGACAACTGATGTCTAACGCGCCTGGCATCCTGCCTTGCTCGGAAACCGTTCCGAATGCAGCTGCCAGCACGCGTCCCCCACGCTGCTGTCCTGCTGTCTCTCATCCACGGGCTGACGGCACTTTTCCCGGCCAGTTATCGCGTGCACACTTTCCTCCCAGGCTCTCTGAAATGAATTCACGCCCAGCCTTGCGATGGTAATCCCCTGGCGGAACTCTGCAAAGCTGAGACCTCTCTTTCCCACCAGCCCCCCGTGATTCTTGTATTCGCTGTGTCAGCCCCCAAGCGGGGATTTCAGCAATCATAAACATGGCTTATTACAAAGGAGAGATGAGACTCAGAGACCCCCATTCTAAGTTTGGAGCTTGGTGATCCCCTTGACAAGTTGCTCAACTTCTCACCTGTAGGAGACCCAGGCACCTGCTAACCCATTTCACAGTTATTTTGTATGGAAAATGAGACAATCATCACGAAAGTACTTTCTAAATTAGAAAGTGCTACGGAAAGCAAATCCTGTCTCATCAAAAATTTCTCTCATCTGAAATGCAAGAAAGCATGATTTTTTTAACTATGGGTTTGGCAGCTTTGAAATGTTCATTCTTTTAGATGAAGTTACAGGTCACCGCTATTTGAAATAACTGACAAGAGGGGCCTGAAATTGGGACACAGATACACAGAAGCCGAATGAACACCCGACATGTTCTCAGGGATTCTCAACATCGGCTTTCCAAAACCAAACCAAACCGGAGCCTCGGCAGCTTTAGGGCGCCCGAGGGGGTGAAGCCACACTCTGCTGGCGCTTCCCTAAGAGGAGTGTACTCGTCACAGGGAACAACGGCTCCCGAAGCCGCTGGACCAAGTCAAAAAGTATTAAAACATTTGGTTGAGGAATCAAAAACCAAAAATTCAAAACAGATTTCAGTGCTTTCAAATACATGTATCGCGTCCAAAGCAAAAGGAGATGTACAAGCCAATCACTGTGGCTTCCTTGCAAAAAAGATTCTGAAAAGTGGTGTCAGTAGAAATCAGGAACGTACGACTCACTGGCACAAATGTAAAGATTCAAAGTGCCATTGAAGTTGCAGTGTGGCGAGCGCCAAAGTACGCGTGAGTTAGCGGAGGCTCACCCGCACCCTCGCCTCCGTGAGCCTGCCGTCCTCGGTGTTGTGACCCCCGTGGCTGTGAGGCCTGCAGTCTGCCCCTTCCCTCAGCCTGGCCTGCAGTTTCGGTCTTTTCCACTCAGCATCCTTGGCCCTGTGTTATTCGTGGGTTATTTCCAAAGGGGGTTGTTTTCTTTTCCCAAACAGATCGGAAGCGCCTTAAGGCCAGGACAGAATCCCATCCTCTCCATTCCTTACACTGACAAGACTCTTCACAAGTGTTTCTGGAGCACCTGACATCAAGCCTAATGGGAGCCTGCTATCTGATCTCACCTGTAACGGGAGTACGGAATTCAGTACGGAATTAGCTTATTCATCGCGAGAATGTGAACTTAGCTCCCGATAAACATTTACTATTGTGTTTAGAGAACCATATTTATTTATGGGCTAATGTCTTATTCAGTGAATGAGATGCATTTTACAAAAAGTGCTGCTTTAAAATCATTTTCTAATTACTCATCAAGTCCAAAGCGCTCAGAAAGTTCAGGGCGGTTCATTTGAAACACTCTGTTTGGTATTACGCCAAGGCGTTTAAGTACAGCATACTTACAAAATGTACAAAAGTCTTTTCAATCCTGTATGTCTTGACATAATTTGAAACTAAAGTGGTGCTCACACCATCAGTTAACTCTATGGCAACTATTTGGGGAATACTGGCAAAAAGAGGTGTTTCTTTCCTTTTAGTCCCTCTTATTTTAAAAGTACCTTATGAATGAAAAGGACAACATCTCTTTCAGAGTTTGTTGAGAGCGTCAAATATGTAGTCCCCAGAAGCAAGAGTCCTCACGAGGAGCATCTAAGCCTAACCGAGTTTTCAAAGTAGTGCCCACGTATACCGTACTTGTTGAACAAATTCAGGTTTATTGAAAGTAAACATTTACATTGGCTACAGTGTTAGAACTATTACAAAGCTGGATAAAAGAGGCTTAAGTAGCAATAGAAAGCAAGTGCAATAAAAAGTGAATAGAGAAAATATTTGGCCTTAGTGATCTCTTGGCAGTATTTACATTATGTACATATTGTTAAATATTTATAATAACTCTAAGGCACCAAAGGCTAAGTAGCAGGTTGCAATACTACTTTGTGCACAAAAGTAAAAAAATTTCTTGTAAAGAAGACTATATAGTTAAAGAAACATAGGCATATCTTGATGTTTACATAAAGGGGTGGCTGCGTATTTTAAAATCTCAAATGATACATTAAGTATTGGGCAGATTGAAGAAATTATTTTTAGAACATTAAATTATGTTGACTTTGTAAATAAGCACTATTTTTTTTACTGACTTGCTGGTAAATGTGTAATGTAATCTATTCTTCAACACGGCTTTTTCACACTCATGGGTATGTTTTGTCTAAAAACTACTCAAGATTCTTTTGACCTACAAAAACTTATCCTAATATATCATAGTGTACACAAAATCCCCAAGAAAAATTAACTGGATAATAATATACACATCAAATTTATATATATTCTGACAAAAATTTAGCAGGCATTCGATGCCAAAATGCTTGAATATTCAGTGTGCCATTCTGGCACGGGAGTCGGGTATTTTAATCTTTTAACTGTCTAGCGGGGGGCGTTTTTTGTGGCTTTAGGTGAAGGGGAGACATCTGGCCCATGTAGAAAACCTATCTTAAAGGGAACTAATTATTTTCAAATTTTGCCACTTGCAATCCCCTCACAGAGCTCATTGGGTGTTAAGCGTGTCATTCAGCACCAGCGACTGAAATACCCAATCACTGCACTGACAAGAGGTAACCGACAAAAATCTGCATCCTGGCAAAGTCTCGACTGCTCCATTGCTTGATGACTTCTGCTTGTAAAACTCCATTTCTTCCTTATCCCGGAAACCCAATTTACCTTAACAGTTTATCACTTGTCTTGAGGTAGTGTTATAATGAAGAATTCATCAAGACAACAGAATATCATAATATTATTAAAATGTGCTTCAAGGGCCACCGTGAAATCCATCCGTTGAGACAGCAGATGGTCCAGGGTGAGTGGCCTGCCGGACATAGGAACTTACTACCCGATAGAGTCATCCAGACTCTGACAAGGGTAATGAATGTATCCTTACAACCTTCTGAAATCTCACACCCTAATCAAGTTGTGGTATTATGATAAAGTTCTGCTAAGATTCTTTCAATGACAATGATTTATACACTTGCCTATTAAAGGTTTCTTTCTTTTAGCAAAGGGGAGGATAACTGAGGATTTCTTTTCTAAATGCCTAAATTTCTCAATGAGAAACATTCAGGGCATTAACCACAGTTTGGGTTGGTTTCTTATATGTCATAGTGTTTGACAGTAAGTTTAAGGGCTTATATTTAAATCTTATATTTAAATTTTATTCTTATATTCAAATTTCAAAACCACCCTCCAGTCCAACATTTGACTGATATTCGCTGAGCAACAAAAATAAAAACCATTTCAACACAATGCAATCTAAGGCACCGCTGAAGTACCTTAACACTTAAGAAGTAGAGTATTGCTTTTTTTCCTCTTTTTGACTGTTTGATCATTTTCTTTTTTAATACAGTGGACAATAATGAGGACAAATTATTCATAGTGAAATGTTCACAACACCAGTAATGCCAGAAAAAGCACAACTAATAAAGTAAGGTACTTCTTCCCCTCCTTCAAGAATGGAAATGATTGCCTTTGCTCAATGGGTTAGCGTTACTAGCAATGGCTACACAATTAATATATCTATTACAAAGCAGCAGTGAACAGACTTCAAAAATTATATAAATACAAAAGAATACCACATATTTGGAATCAGCAAATAAGTCAGTAAGTAGTACCTTAATGTGGTGACTGAATCAAGGCATGGAAATAATCATGTTTAAACTTCTACCTTTTAAGGACCTGCTTGGACTTTGGAAGCAAGCTACTCATTTACTCATGGTGTTCATTAAAATTAGATTCTTTAGAAACAAAGGTAAGCATCAGCATACAATAGTATCCCCAGTATCAAAGTTTCAATGAAAAGTTTGGCTCCACGTGGAGTATTTGCTTACAAAATCTGACAGTTCTTCGGAACAAATTTAAAATTGGTCATTCTGCATTGCAACAGCATTCCATTAACCATGAGAAGACACCTTCCTTTATCATAAGAGGTGTCTGTTGTCTATATAGTATTATTAGGCATTAAAACTATCAACTGCATTCCTTGCTGAGGGGAATCTACTTTCATTCTTAAACTGGCAGAAGTTTCTATCAGGCCAGCTTTCCCTCATGCCCTCGGGACAGTGTCCTAAGTCATACGAGGTCCCCTTGCTGCTCAGATTTGAATACTACACTGCAGACAGATCCGTTTGGTGAACCCTCCATGGATCAGGTCAGTGCTTTTAAATTTATCCTTGAAGGCACTGCAGAGTTTTTGGAGGAGCCTCAGTGGTCCTCACAGCCCAACCAGTGGGGCTCTAGGGCCTCACTTTCCAAATCCTGCCTTCACATCTTCATCTTCATGTCATATATAAAATGCCCCATAAAACTAATTTGAAAAAATAATTTTGTTGCTTAAAAATGTTTTTGAAACACAGTCAAGGGGACTTGGGTTAAGCAAGCAGTCCTCTTGCCCTACCTGACATCTTCAGATGTCTGGTCACAGGACACTGTAAGACGCTGTCACTTGGCCCTCGCTCGAATGGCAATATCAGCCCTCAGTCTCACTTTGGGTTCAAAGGTACAAGTCAAAACAGATCAACCTTTTCAGTGGACTGTACCACAACAGTTAACATCCCAACCATGTCCAGTCTCTTTCTGCAGAAATCGATTATTTACAATCTCAGAAAACAAACCGATTAGTAAAGGCTTCCGAAATAGCATCCCTTAATAACGTGCATGACCTTTTTTCTCATCGTTCATATGCCAAAGGAGATGCACACAGAAGTTACAACATTATACTTGCAGATGACGCTACATTTTTATTTTTTCTTTCTGCGGAAATGAAAATCAGATATGAGCCTTGATTCAGGGTTGGACTGGAGGGGCAGACAGGATCATCACACTGCTCTCGCGAACAGCCCTGTTCCAGAGACGTCTCAGGGCAAAAGGACACGGTCGATGAAAACTTGTAACGACCGAGACAAAGCAACAGAAACGACGTTGGTGGGTGAGCACACAACCCTTGAAAGGAGGATGGCGGTGCTGGTGGTGTTGTTCTCTATAAACTTATTTTGCGTTCTTTTAATATAAAAGAAATGTCAAAGTTTGTCTTCTTTCTCAATATGAAAAAAATAAGCAGAGGTATTACATGAAAAAAATGTAAAAATGCTGGTGTGCTCTAAATAAATTTAAAAAATGTTCCACTGTAGGAAATAAAAATGCACGCTAATTAAGTTCTGAGGCCTCCTTATTAAACACGTGATCATTGAACATGGATTTAGTCCACCAGGGGCATCTCTTTTCGCAAATTATGATGTTTAGATAACATTACTAAAGAGTTGAGTTTTCCTGAAGAAAGCATTCTTTAAACAAATAGAAAAGTTGTCTGCAAATACTTTCAGTGAATGAACAGTAATGGCGGACTTGGCTCACATGTCGGTTTAGGTCCAGGTTTCTGCTTACGGAATATCTCTTTTCACCAAATGAGAGCAGACCAGCAGAGCTGCACCATCTGTTGTCAGAACACATATGTGCATACAGACACATATGTGCGAAGCACACGTTCTGATGCATGAACCTACAGTTATGAATAATGGAAACTTTTGGACAAAGCATTGCATCTAAGACTAATCGTTTTTGTATAAGCAAAAGCAACAGGAGAATAGGAAATATCCCTCCTCAAAATATTTGAATGTTCGTACCACTCAGTATATAGCACATCAGAATGTGCCAACATTTTACTTATTGCAAAGTATCTTACAGATTCAGACATCATTATAAAACGTTCTCAGCTCTATTTTGGTGACCTAAAGTGTCGATATGCAACACCAGATTTCCAATTAAAGAGTTTAATATAAAAATATCAGCACAAAACTGTTTTTTCAATCTGTTTATTGTGTGAGCAACCCAAACTTCAGTTTAAGTGCTGCTGTAATTTTATTACTAGATTCCATAACCCTACAATCGGTAAAGTGTATACCATTTTAGGTATTTAATGAGATACTTAAAAATACTAAGAAAAAAATCAGTATTCAAAGGATTAATTTTGTTTATAATAACAATAAATTATTTCATCATCTTCTTCAGTTCAAAATCCAGCTTTGAACCCGAGGAAGGCTTTCCCATCACGTTAACTACAGGGTGGTCCTTCAACCGGTGGCGGTCTGGTTGCCAATCACCCGGAGGATCTCTCTGTGGACGCCTCCTTCCTGCGTGTTGATATTCGCATCTCCCACCTGGCCGTCTTCATAGCTGAGGCATGACAGAGAAACATACAACATTAGAAACGCTGAAACACTCAAAAACAAACAAACAAACAAACAAACAAGCAAGCAAGCATTTCCAGCAGCTTAAAAATGCAACTTGATACCTAAAGCACAGCCTGAAAGAATCAATCAATAGCAAGACAGTCATTTCTCAGTTGTGTTTGATGAGGCGCTTGCATCGCAAAACACAGAAAAGCCTGCATTACTAAATCCGTGGTTATTCTCTGCCAGGCCCTGATTTGCCCCTTCTTTCCTCTTTACCTTTTTCTGCCCACAAAGCACTACCTGAGCTGCAGGATGCCCCCTGCAGACAGTTCCCGCAGCTGTGACAGGAAGTGGCTGTGAAAGAACACGCCCCCTTCAACGACATCCTTTCGTCTGCCCTCGCCCCTGCCTGCTTCGACCCCGTTGACTCACTTCTGACCCATTACACTCACACAACCACGGCACCCTCTGCCTCCGTGCCTTTGCCACGCCGGCCTTCTAATTATCATTCTGGGGTAATCAGCGACGCATTTTTTTCCCTTTCGCTGCTTGTTCCATTCGGTCTGATGATAACGTATTCTTATTTGCGCTGCTCCTTCACCTAAGAATTCGAGTGTGCTAAGTTTAGCTCCGTAATAGAAGGGAAGATGAAATGCAGAAGGACAGCAATTACTAAGTCCTTTAGAAAGAAATAATTATATTTTAGATGGTAATTCATTTCTAAATAACCCTACTGGGATAATAAAAGTTTCCCAAGAATGAATTTTTTAACTTCCGTAATAATATTCGGAGCAGAACAGGTGATGCATCCATGTTACTCCATAGAAATGACCCCCAGACAGGAGCTTCAGGGAAGTGCTGGGCACCTCACAATGGACACCCAGGGTGTAAGCGCAGCCTCAGAGATGCGCGTGCTGTTCCTCGCCGCACGTAAACGCTCCCGAAAGAGCGCAGCACAGGGCCACGCGACAGATGACACGAGCCAGGAGGGCCCACTCCTGACAGAAGCCACTGCTGGGACCCCGAGGGACGACTGTTCGCTTGAGTTCAAACTCCTAACGACCCACCCACAGAGGCCTGTCCACACGGCTAATTCTCACCCCACAAGTGCGCACTGCCCCCCACCCCCCCAGGTACAGAAGGACCTGGAAGGGAAACACTGCCGTGAGGAAAAGAACGGTGGATGTGCTGCACGGCCCCATCTCAGAAGATCAAGCAGGAAACGCCCTGCTAAGAACTAGAGAATTTGCAAAGGGGAATGCATGAGAATTGTCCAAACCTAAGCAGGTGCTTTGTGGTGAAATACGTAAAGATGCATTTCATGGGGCAAGAAAATTCTTCATCCTGGTTTTTGCAGAAATCCTGGCCACCCACTGGACTGAGGATAAAGTGAGCCACCCCTAACGATGAGCCCAGGATGGGGCGGGGGGTGGGCAGCCTGCCCAAGGCTCATGATGCTGTTTGACCCGGCCAGCCCATCTAGCACCTCTGGGACTTAGATTATGGGAAACAGAAGTGAATGACAGAAAGGGGACAAAACAGACACAGAGACCATAGTCCTTTGAGAGAAGAAGTGGGCAGAATGGAGGGACTTAGAACTGTCTTGGTTTTTGACGGTTTCCCACCTTCCTAGTAGGCATGTATGTTGGTTCTGGCCCTATGGCACTTTTGGTACAGTCCACATGCCTACTGTGTCCTCCATACTTTGGACACAAAGTTGACAAAGGTATGCTTGGCCTTATTGATACCCAGCCTGCATACTACCATTTCCACTCCTTTCAAGTTAGAGTTGGCCTTTGATTAAGTGCCCTGTGTTCGCTGCGGCATTATTTACAATGGCCCAGATACGGAAGCAGCCCAAGTGCCCACCAGTGGATAAAACAGCTATGGGACATTTACACAGTGGAACTACTCAGCTGTAAAACAAAAGAAAATTTTACCCTTTGTGACAGTGTGGATGGACTTGGAGAGCATTATGCTAAGTGAAATAAGCCAACGAGAGAAAGACAAATACCATACGAATTCACTCAGATGTGGAAACTAATGAACTGAACTAACAAGCAAACCAAAGACAGACTCATAGATGGAGAGCAGGCTGACAGCCCTGGGGGAAGGGAAGGGAGGAGGTGGGGGGACAGAACAAAAGGAGGAGGACTCATGCACATGGACCACAGTGTGGTGACTGCAGGGGTGGGCGCAAGGGGGATAAATGGTCATGGAGAAAAACACAACAGAAAAGGAGGTTTGTCTGTGCTACAGAACATGTTTTTTCTGCAATCCACTGCGATCGTCCGCCTAACCCTACTACTCCCCCGACAAGAACTGACAACGGCTGCCCACAGGCTCCTCGTTGATGAACTCAGGAGCTTGGCCCGCTACAAAATCTCTAGTCTGCAGCATGCGACACAGCTGACTGCTCTTCTCTGTATCTTTATTTTTCAGATCTTGGCAACGGTAAATAATGCTGCAATGGACATAGGGGTGCATATATTCTTTCGAATTAATGTTTTGGGTTTCTTCAGATAAATTCCCAGCAGCGCAATCGCTGGGTCATCACTGGCAGATCCATTTGTAACTTTCCGAGGCATCTCCACACTGCTTTCCCCAGTGGCTGCACCAGTCTGCAGTCCCACCAACAGTGCATGAGGGTTCCCCTTTTACAGTTGACACTCAGACTTATTGTCTATTAAAGGTGTACGTCACAGCGGTGAGACAACCATATACGTTACAAAGTGATCCCCCCGACAGTCCCAGCCCCCACCCGGCACCACCCATAGTGATCCCGATGTCATCCTTACGCTGTACGTCAGGTCCCCATAAACCCACAGGGGGAGGCGGGAGCAGAGAGCAAGAACAAGATGGAGATGGAAAGTACTGAGAAAAAGGCATCTTCTTCTATTGTCTACGAAGCCTGCCAGGAAGCACAACGGCTGCAGGCTGAGGGTAAAACTGGCTGAAAGCATTCGGCTCCCTTCACCCACGCAGCAGATGTAATCATAAAGGGAAACAAATCAGCATGTGACTTGGTCAACTGCAGAGCTCCAGAGGCAGCGGGCAGTGGCCCTAGGGCACCGGCGACAACCCGGCAGACACACCCCTGGTAGCTCTTCATTAGCACCACGGACAAACACCGCGCTGTGAACGAGAAGTCCCTCCAAGTCGGGAAAGCAACACAGTTAAAAAAAAGAAAGGAAAAAAGAAAAAGAACAAATCGTCAATAAAGACACGACACGCCTGACTGAGGTTTTATGAAGAAAGAAAAATGACTTATGGTCCCAGGAGTATGAAAAGATTACCAAAACTTTCATTAAAAATAAACTATTTTGCTTGCAAAGCTGTTAAGAGGGAAATTGAGACGATAGATGGAATTCAGCTGCTGGGGCCTCTCTTGGGTACGTGAAGAAATTTCACGGAGAAAACTTGGGGCTGTTTTGACAACCTTTACTCTCAAACTGTTACCGCAGCTTGGTGACAGTTCTGCTCCAAGGATGGCACAGGTGAGTTCGCTGTCTGTCCCCTAAATCTGGAACCCAGAAACGACGGCACTGCTTCCCACGAGCGACAGAAGGAATTCACTGCAAGCCAAGTGACACCCAGCACCTGCCCGGAGCTCCTGTAAGGACCCTGACGCGACCTTTCTTTTCTGGCTTCCCCTTGATTTCGGTTTCCGGCCATTGACCGGGCGGCACTAGGGCGCTCACCGTAATGTTTAACTAACCAGATCAGGGGCAATGAAGGTCGGAAGCACAGACAGTAACTAGCGTTCTCTGGCGCACTCCAGGGCAGAGAATGACCAAACCACGGACACGAAGGTGCTGCCAGGAGGACACTGAAGGGATAAGTGGGGACTGATGGCTGTGAACCAGGAAAAGGAAACGGGCAACCGCTGGCAAGTCTCTGATGTGAAAAATAAATGATCAGGTTGGGGAAGCAGAGGCGCTGGGGAGGACGTTTAGCAACAACAGGTTCCACTTTGCACCTACTGAATTTAAGGTGTCAGCAGACTTTCTGGGGGAAATACTTAGCAGGCAGTTATGGGGTGGGCATTTCATTCATTCCTGCTCTCCACCGGGCACCGTGCTAGGTGCACACACACCAGCCCGACCTGAAGGAGGACACCGAGTTGTGAAGAAGACCATCCACGTACAAAAGAATAACTCGCTGATGAAACCACGCCCCGAAACACAGTAGCACGAAGCAGCAGCACTAGGAAGGCAAGGGACGCTTCTGGGAGGAGCCACGGCAAAGAGGAGTGGGAGTCAGAGAGTAAGCGTGAGGGGAGAGAGTGGATGCGAGCACCTGGGCCTAGAGGGCCAAGAGCCCAAGGATGGTTGGCAGGCTGCAAAGCCTGACACCCTGGGGTGAGAAATGGCGGGCCGTGAGGCTGGGCGCTGCATCTCCTGGACCTTCCAAAGCAGCCGTTCTGAGGGAGGAACTACAGCGGAAGGGCTGCCAGGGTCCCTTTGCCAAGGAGACTGGACTTCATCTTACAAGCAGTCAGCAGCTGTTAAGGACTCTGAAGCAGGGAGTGACGTGGCAGTTTAAATCTGGGAAAAAGATCTGGGTTGGAGATAGAGAAATTGGATTTATTATGGACTGGGGACAAAGCAAAGTTCCCCCGATCCTATCAGCGTGATGTCACACAGCTCCACCGAGCCGTGACGGATGCTCTGTCATCTGACTCCGTGAGTAAGCTGTCTCCTCACTGTGCTCCTAATTGAGCGCTGCTTATCTTTTGTAAAGATAGCTCTCATTTCATTGAACGGCCATTATATGGGTCTTATTTTATAAAATTTGCTTGTATGTGCCTCTTTGGATGTATTTCAAACTTTGACTTTAAATAAAAACCACATAGAATCCAAGATATTGTCCTTTTTTGCCTTTGCCTCTGTTTAGTCATGAACACAAGCTGACAAGCAAGTGCCTGGCCAGCCCTACGTGCAAGGCCACAGGGTGCACTGGACAGTGGGGGGCGGGGGGAGCTGGCCTCCAGAAGCGGAGATTTAAAAGGAAGCTCCCGTGCTGAGCTGCAGAACCCCAGGGAGATTCATTCTGATGAGGAGCTTGGGGGAGGGTGGTACTTGTGCTGGTCCTTCTAGGTAAAATAGGAAGTCCTGAAATAGATCTGCTTGACTCAAGAACCCGAGACTCTGTCTCTTTCCTGCAGACGGTCTGTTTTATTTGAACTTCCTGTCCTTAAATTTCTGAACTTCTTGGTATCTTTCGAGTACTAGGAGGGGGTAATAAATCTTAAATTTCGTTAATGTGGAAACAATTCATTTGCAGATCTGTCTGCTCTAAATCAAAGAAAAACGAGAGCATCAAACTCATGGGCTGCAACACCAAATAGGCAAGACCCCCAGATCCGGTGGTTCTCAGCCTTTCCTTGGAGCCGCACGGATGAGGGGCTGTGCCGTGGCAGTGATGGGGGGCTTGTGGCCCCAGACACACACTCTGTTCGCCTGCCAAAGCACCAGTTACCTTCCCTTGAACTTTATTACTGAAGCTCACTTACGGAAAATGCCAATAGTAAGTTCCCTTCCCTAGCCCTCCAAGTCCCACTCACTGTGAAATACACATTTTTGTTGTATGTGGGCACAGCACACTATGCCTTGTTGGTTTCCATATCCTCTGCTTAAGTTCAGCTCTTGGCCCCTTTTAAAAGGCTGCCTTATTTTTGTATGTTGACCTTCATGTCTTTGTACATACAGGTCTCAGGTCAGTACTGAAATGGAGCTTTAGCACCAATTCCTAGAATTGCTGAAAATTCTCGAAATTGGCTGGAATCTGTTCATAACATCTGAATTGCTACATGTTTTTGCCTGAAGCATTTGCATTTGATTAAGTTTATTCATTTTGGAATTTTCCAACAAGGTTTTTAAAAATCTTCCCATTTTCCTTTTCCCAAGGGAAATCTTCCTTTAAATTTTACTTTCAATTTTTTTCTGATACAGTAAAAAATAGTCTGTTCCCTAAAATTCCCCCCAATTTTTCTGTCCTTCTGTGTTATTATTTATTTGTTAGAAAGAATAAGATTAGCCTATCAAATGCTTATTTTATCTCCTTCACTCTAAAAATCTGATTAGCGTGGAAGTTATTTTAATTTTTAATATTTTTACTTACTAACAGAGATAAAGGAAGGCACATTAATTTATACACTAGTCATCAGGCCAAGTGCCTAACATAAAAGATCATATATTGTTTTTTTTTTTAAAAAGGAGTAAAGTAAGAACAGAAATAGACTTTCTCTCTGAAATGGAAAGTTTGTGATAAGTTGCTTCTCCCTCATCAATTTATTTTTCACAAAGATGTTTCCACTCACCAGGGAGGCACTTCAGTGGAATTCTGCGATATCGTTTTATAAAGAAAAAAATGGATGGTTGTAATTACAATGTACATTAATTAGTGGATAGATTCCCCTTTCGACGTGTGTTGAATCTTATCAATTTCCATTAATTAGTCCCTTCTCTCCAAAGGGTGCAGAGAAAAAGGGTGAAATCTCCTTTGTAATTATGGAAAAGTGAAAATCATTATCTTAATAGAATTCTTTCCTTTGTATTATTTGGAAAGTATTGGCGTATACTTAAAGTATTTTCTTCTCTTCTCTTCAGATGATTTTTCCTTAATTTCTTTCTTTTCATGAAATAATTCTTTCCCTCAACGAAGTACACACACACATATATATATGCACCCCACACATGTGTCCCTACAGATTTATTTTACATATAATTTATGTGAAATTTCAATGAATTAACACTTGAATGCTTATTGCCTACTTAAATACCTGAAGGGTTTTTGTGTGTTTTGTTTTGTTTTTTTAGCTCAACAAATTTGAGTTTTAGCGAGATGCCGAAAGGAACAGATTTCAGTGATCAATGTCAAGCTAAGGAGGGGACTTTGGACTCCGTCAATATGCTCCCTTGGCCCTTGGTTTCTGGGTTGGACCAACTCAGAGAAGTGGCAAAAGGGTGAGGTGGAGGTTCCCTAGTTCCAGCCCCACAAGAGCAGCACAGCTGCCTTCGTCCCTCAACCAGAGGCATGACCCCTTTCAAAGCTGCTGATTGAGAAAGGCCCCCCCCAACTGGGTTCTGATGACTGCTTCCTGTCCTTGTCCTTTGGGACCGAGTGGTGCATAACAGCTTTGGTGCTCCCAGATCCAGGTGACTCCCCCAGACCCACGGTTCCCTAGATCCACACCTTGGTAAGTAATCTACTTGCGGATGGTAGGAATGACCCCACTTTCACGGGCCATTGGTTTCCGGTGGGAAGTCTGGCTGACAATGGCCTGTTCTACTGGGTCTACTGGTGGTGCTTCATCGTATCTACTGATGGAGCTTGGAAAGTCATGCAACTTGGCTAATGTCTTCTTACTAAAAACTGGTGAGCCTGGACACACTCTGTCTGATCTCTGATCAAACGTGGGGCTCTTTCCATTTCTCTCTCTGCTGCCTCGCCACTAACAAAGGAATCTACAGACATGCATATGTCCCATAATATGCAACTTATGTATCAATATGTATTCCATGCACACTGGATACACAGAGACATAATATATGAAACTGCATCATAAGAAATTCACAGTTTTCATTCCACCCAAAAGAAAGCCAGGCAGCTGACAACATTCCCACGGTGAACAGACCGACTGTCAGTAAGCTAACAGGAACCGCTACGGGCACCCGGAGCTTTGGCTACACGATACATTGGAGCAATCTCGGCACAGTCATTTTGACGTGGTGGATAAAAAACAAGCTGGTGCATTTTTCCAGCTTCCTTTTAGAAACCTACAAAGAAGTGCAAAAGAGATACTCGACTCCTTCCTGAACTCTTTTCTGGGAAAGGACTATGGATGAGGAAGAAACAGGTATGAGAAAAGGGTTGGGAGTCAAGTGAGGGCAGGTGAAAATCAGACAGGTCTACCACCCTCGTTATTTATTTAGGGATGAAAATCAGTGCTTTTATATTCGAATACACTTATGATACAGCTGCGTCAAAAAAAAAATCTATAGCAAGTCCTGTGTTACCAACCTATTAACATCTGGAATGTAAATCGGCCTTTTATAGGGACAAAACCTTCTTGTGATCGTTTTCATTCCAGGCTCTAATATCTGTAAGTATAACAGCTGAGTATATATATATATATATACACACACATATATACACCCATACATACATGTCTACATACACACATGTACAGACAGATGGTTAAAGAGACAACGTTTTTCTTAGTTCTACATTCACAGCATTTAAACATCACTGCTTTTTACACTTATTAAATTAAACGGAAACATGACGCTGATGAGCAATGACGCCTGTTAGACGCTGGCGGCTAAAGCGACAGTGAGAGCGCAGTCCCTACTGCCCCACTCATGGAGAAGCCGGGGGCTCGCAGGCTTGCGCCTCGGCACTCACACGAAGAAGAACCGCGTGCAGACGTGGTCGGTGTTGGGGACGACCCAGATCTCTCCATGTTTGTGCAGGTCCGGGGAGGTGATCACTGAAGGCCCGAGACGAAAGGAAAGGATTTTATTCCCAGAAACCGAAAAGCAGAAGTACGTGCGAAATTAACATACGAAAATTGTGTGACCTTATTAGCTACCAAGAAACATACATACAAACAGTGAGATGCCACTCAACACTGCAGTGGAAACGTCCGAGACGGTTCACAGGGGCTACCAAGACTCCTAACACAACACTGGAAGTTCAGCCAAAGTCAATTATTATTATTATTATTATTTTTTTTTTTTGCCAAAAACAGATTTTAAGGCAAGAACAAAGAAAAGTATATATGATCTTGCAAATAACCTATATTAATTTTTCTGTCCCAATTCAGAACTGAAAAATCATTTCAGTATAGGAACAGAAAGACTCAGGGGTTATCTTGTCAGGGATTGGTTTGTCTTTAAAAATTTTCATAATGTTATCCATTCAAAAACCAACTAAAAGAGGAAGGTGGCATATTCACAAGGGAGATAAGCGGTGCCTGATCAGAAAGATACCCTCGCCACTCTGAAACATCTGCCAAGAATGAAATGTAGCTCCGTCTGCATTCTTGCCAACTCTGCTCTTTGGTTTCACCCTTTATGACCTCTGTGGTCCCGATTTCCATTTGTGCCCTTAGAGATGGTCATAAGGAATAGTGCCTTCACTATTCTACTAAGAGCATTCTGCAAATACATTCAACTTCTCAAACACAGGTTAAGACTGAGCGTTAACGACATAAGGTTTGCAAAAATGACATCTTACCTTCACATAAGGCTATGCATTTTAAGTTACGGCTTTGCAGGAACTGGGATTGCTGTCCTTTTTTCTGTGACTAAATTCCAAAAGGAAAAAATGAGAGTGAGAATGGGCAGTCACTAAATTGATCATCAATAAAAAATAACGGTCACTAAGATAGCTCCAATTTTTTTTTTTTAATAAAAGGCCTACAGACACTGGCAGCAATACCCTTGAACGGTCTCCTGGGGGCAAACTGTATTTGCTGTATCATTTAATCCTGCATATAATCATTATGAAGTCACTCTCAAAGTGAGTGAACTAAAAATGCTAAATTACAGTGCAACAGCCTCACAGCACATAATGAGAACTCAAATTTATTTTTACTGGAAGCCTGGAATCTTTACTACACAGGAAACGAAATTAAAGTAGCATAATCTTTTCAAACATTAAACTCAATTATTCCAGATCACCTAACCGTGCAAAACCAACCCATTTTTTTAGCATCATTAAGTCACAGAGGTTCAGATAAGCCTCATGTAGAGGCTCTGGGGTTTTGTTTTTAGATATTACCATATTTTTCAGACTATAAGGTGCACTTCTCCCCTCAAATTTGGGGGGAAATGGGAGTGCATCTTATAGTCCGAATGTCGCTTACCTGGCTAGTAAATGTAGTTTACACTTACGCTGGTGAAACATTATGTTATTTATGTCATTAAATATGTAACCACATTTTTTGCTTCAAAAATTTTTTTCTATGTCCCTCCTCTAAAACCTAGGTGCGTCTTATGGTCCAGTGCATCTTACATTGCTAAAAATATGGTGCATTAGCTACACTTTTTAAAAAAAATTTAAAGTCACGTTATCCGTCAGATGGATTTTAATTTGTTGGGAATGTCTGTTTTCTCTGAAACAAGGGATTGGTACTTGCTCTGCTCTCCGCCTGCAACGCCCTGCCTCCCAGGGAACCAGACCGCACAGAGACCTCGATTCCGACAGAAGCTTCTCCGGGCGCCCTTTCCCGGCCGCCCCACTCGGCATCCCTCTGGTCCTGCCTCCCGTCCCGCAGCAGCCAGCACCCCCTTTCCCCGACTGTCCTCCACAATGCTTATCACCGTCTAGCATTCTGCCGCCCTGAATAAATATTTAGTTTATTTATTCACTCAGTAGGATGAAGGCTCCAAGGACTTATTTTTACTTATCATCGTAGCTTAACATGTTGTGAAGTCTCCATCATGTTGGCAAGAGGCCAATACGTACTTGCTAAATATTTACTGAACAAAGGCTCTCTGGTTATTCCACTTCAGGGTGGGTTTTATCTCCTTATGAGTAAGTGCCACTTAAAATAATGCTTCAGACTTAAAGGGCCCAGGTGTTTACTAGAACCCTGCTGGTGGGCGGAGCCTGAGTTCCCGCCACCCACGCCTGCCCTGAAGTTGCTGCCCCACCTGGGATGCACTGCTGCTTTTACTGCTGGAAGCCGGTTCATCCTTGGCTGACACCTTCTGCTTCTTGTTCATCCCTGAAAACATCAGCAAGACGGTGACTTAGGACTGAGACCATATGAGGCGGCTCAAAATACAGTCCATCTGCACTGCCGAGTTCCACTTTCGGCAGAGGTCTGATCGCATCAGGCCCCTGATGGAGACCGCGGCCTGTGAAAGGGGCAGCTGCTGAGTCCTCGGTACCTGGGGCAGAGTCGGTGGGTCTCAGAAGTGCTGGGGAGCAGACGGTCCCCCTGGGCGCCTGTGCACTGAAACAGGAAGAGGCTATTCTCTTGCATAAAATGTAGCAAGAAAATTCTCAAACTTTGGTTGTAAAAGGCTCTCCGACACATTCTTTTATTCTTATCATCTGATTAGAAGATAAGGGGTGGGAAATACTAACAATAAAAGCAGCTTATGCTGTAACTTATCTGCATGAATTGTTGATACATGCTCAATTCCATATGGAATTCACCACTTTGTCTAATAAAGAAAAATTACATGCATCCTTTTGTCTACGACACTCGAAGTCTTAGCCTACTCTATTAATGCCATGATTTTTTACTGTGAAATATCTTAGACAAAACAGAACTAAAATTTCTACGTGTTTTAGGGCTGGCAGACTTGTAGCTCTAGTTTACGTGAAAATGTTCACCTGCTACTCTGAAGGGAAGGGGCGTGTTCACACTTTTTGTCGTTGTTTCAGCAGGAGTCCTGGGGAAAGCAGGCACAGCCTCTCGGAAACCAGGGATGAACTGCACCTCTGGGTGGGGGCTCTTGCGCTGTTTTCTCATCAAAGACACCTGAGGGACTGGATGGTGTCTGGGGACCTCTGTCCAAGCAGACGCGCGTTCTCACAGATTTTACTCCCCTTTGTGTCCCTCACAAACCTTCCCAGGGACCTCGCTGAGGGACTCCACACACCAGCTTCAGGAGCGGAAATCAAAGTACTTGTTGATTTGTTGAGTTCTCCTTTTCTGTACTGAGGATGTTTTTATTTAAAGTGGTTTAATGTGAGTTTGTTCTTGTGTTCTGTTTTAGTAAGATTTAGGGTCTGATTTATGCTGATTTTAATTGTTTTCTCCACTGAACCAGGACATTCCATTTCCTATGCTGCCTTCTTCTTCCTAATGCTATTACCTTTCCCTGTGTTATTTTGGCATACTGTACTGTCAAAGATCACTGCAACAGTATTTCTCAATTCACGTCATTTCTACGATGCGACTTGGCCTCCCTTCCACTGGGAGATGGGGTCAAGTCCCCCGACCTTGAATACAGAAGGGCTTGCAACTGCTACGACCGAGGGTGTAGGCAGGAGATGGCGGGTCAGCAGAGACACACCAGGTGTACCTAGGGCTCTTAGGACGTGTGCTCTGCAAAAGGGAAGGGCGCGGCGTCACTGAGAAACAAGCACGGTGACTGGAAGAGCATGAATGAGGCAGGTGGGAATTCGGCAGGTGGGTCTGGTCAATGATCACCTAGTCATGAGCCCTCGAAGTGTCCTTGCACGTGATCGCTGCTCCTGAAGGGTTTTCACGTGATCAGAGGCACACGTGCACCCGAGCACACAAGCCACACCAACTACATACACAAGTGCCTGAGTACAGAGGCGCTTAAAGGTGTGACGGGAAACCCAGTGAACACCGAGTTGTAGGAAACGTGGAACAATTTCATTTGTTACCAAGCACTTTCTACTTAAACAGAATAAATTACTACACTGAACGGTTACACTGATCGTTGCAAAACAGTCCAGAAAATTTAAAAATACAAGGAGGAAATCATCTGAAACTCCACTCTCTGAGGACGGTAACTGCTAACAACTTGGTGATCGATTCTTCCCATGGTTTGAATTTTCCACGTTCCTCGGCACACGCTTTCCACTGATTCGAAAATGATTTTTTTTTCACGCAACTTTATCAAAATATTAACAGGAACTTGGCGATGAAGTGATGATGTTAAGGGTGTTTTTCTAAGCCTGAAATTTCCATAATGCTTAAAATTTCTATGTGGGATACAAAATAATACCAGGATAAGAATTGGCGTAATATCCTGGCTGGTGTAGCTCAGTGGATTGAGTGAGGGCTGTGAACCAAAGGGTCACAGTTCGATTCCCAGTCAGGGCACATGCCTGGGTTGTGGGCCAGGTCCCCAGTGGGGGCCACATGAAAGGCAACCACACATTGATGTTTCTCTCCCTCTCTTTCTCCTTCCCTTCCCCTCTCTCTAAAAATAAAGAAATAAAATATTAAAAAAAAAGAATTGGTGTAATACAGAATCACACTCAGTGACAGGGAAGTACTATGTATGAATACTTTCCAGCATTTACTGTGGACAGCATACATACAGAAACTACTGAAACAAAATTAAAGCTGATTTTGAAATTGACCACACTTTGGCACTAAGGGAATTATTATAAATACATTTTGAAGTGTGAGTTTTCTTTTGTTCTGACATTTATCAAAAAATTTAGCACCAATATGTCAAATGAGCTTCAGTCACTTGGCAGGAAATTATGCCTGTCACATAAAGAAATAAAAAACCCGATAAACATGGGGCTAGAAGCGCGGCGGCGGCGCGAGCCCTACCTGAGTAACCGAATGATATGCTTGACATGGGGCTTAGGTAGATTCCGCTTCCATACATTGCGCCGTGGAGCTAAAACGGGAAGAGGCATCAGTCAAAGGTTTCGAATGTTAATCTTTCACAGCAGAAGGCAATCCATCGCACAGGGAAGCATTCACTGTTAGAAAGTGATGAAGATTTTATTGCAAGGTCTGACTTGAAAATAGCAGCACTGCCATCCTTGTCCTGAACATGCAGGGTAAGTGGATATATGAAAAATGGCAGAGGAAAAGCTCCTGCCCACCCAGCAGTGACAAAGAGAGCCACGGAGCACAGAGCACAGCAGTAGGCTTTTCTGTTACTGAGCCCGACCTCCCAACAACAAAACAGGCGGAGACATACGTCACACACTAGGAAATCAACCCAGTGTCCACTCAGATTTGCATTATCCAACGTGGTCATTCCACGCCTAGCCCTTAATTTTTTCAAGTCACCGAGTTTCATTAACTGGAACTCTTCCCGGGTCTGAGAAGCGACTCAGAACAACTGGAGTTCTCTTATTCTATGTTCTAGAGCCCTTGTACCTTCTTCGGTATGAACTGGAGTTGGGAACGTTTATAGTCCCTGGACTCGTCCCCAGTGTGTGAGACCCGTCACAGTGGCCTCCTCACATCATCACACAGAAGGCGGCCCCGTGACGGTGGGGGGTGGGGACGGGGGGCGTGAAGGGCACAAATGAAGGCGAGCACTGGACCATGATGCACTGCGCGTCCAGGCGCTGCCCCGGAGGCTGGACAGCAGGTGTCAGAGGCCCTCTGATGCCCCGTCTCCACTCCTACCGCTAGTCCCTCCTCCTCCTATTCACGTCTCCACCCTGAGGCGGTGTTCAAACAGGGGTGTGTGCGCGATGAGCAGGCAGACGCTTGCAGGGTTTTACTTTTTGCAGGATCATTTTTTCTGAGGGTCGCGGGGACTTGACTGTTTTGGCATAGGCCGGCCAACCTTTCCTTTTGAGCCCTGGGTTGTGGATGGGTCGATTCCGCTTCAGTGACTTTGTGAAAGCTGCTTATCCTACTAACAGTTGCACGTAATTTAAAAAACCCAAATACTTTCTCTTCCACAAGTAAAACACAATACCAGGAGGGCTCCAGAACTCCGGGACCGAAGAGTAAGGAGGGCCCGGGAAAGTGTCGGAAAGTTTACCTGCAACCTTGTGTTGGAAGCAACCACCAGGCCGTTCCTCAGGATGGAGTGCCAGTTCTCGATGTGCGAGCCACTGCAACCGGAGCGGGAGGGAAAAGCGGAGCCAGAGATCAGCGGTCTTGGAAACCGCAACAATGCATCGTAATATAAAACATCATTGTAAGTCACGGCGCCTTCTGGAAGCTCCGAGTTTCCAGGTCAAGGATTACGTGCCTGACTGTTCACTCTGCCAGTCAGTTACAGCCAGTTACTAAAAGGGAAGGTCCCCTGCCCACGCATTTCTGAAGCCTGAAGGGAAGGCACCCCTACCAACCCGAAGCCACACTCACTGAAAGGCAAAGGTACTTCCGAAGAGTTTTTTAGCAGCTCTGAAGTTGGATTCTTTGGCTGGTGGGCTGCTGAGAAGCAGGAACTGATGGGGAGTGTGCATGAACTTCAGTTGCTGCCGTTGAAAATAATGACAAATGGGAAAATGTTCAATTTAGCATATACTCAGGCTGCTGACAAGTTCAAATGTTACTAGTTTAAGAACTGCCTAGCTTCAAAACCATAATAACTTCAGGCTAATCACATTAACAACACCATTCATTAAAAAAAAAAACCCAGAACAGCCTTGTATAAGTGATAAATCATGGTTGCGGGTATGAAGGATAATTCTTTCAGCTAACAGAAAATAAACAGGAGACCGACAATCCAAAGTCATTTACATTTAGTTTTGGAATAAACTATGTAAGACGTTCAGGATCTGCCTTCCTAATCACATTTCTTCTGAAGAGTTTTATTATTGAATTTCGTAAGAATACACTAGCTATTCAACTGAAGAAATGGTCTGACTTTGCTAAGCAAAAAAGATAGTTCAAGAGGTTTAAATTGCAAAAACTGTCACCATCACACTGTATTTCCATATACTGGGTTGGCCAAAGTCCATTTGCTCTTTCCCAGAAGGTGGCTCTAGCAGCACTTAGCTGTCTTTAAGGTCATTGAAAACAATTTTGTTAGGCTGTATTGTGACAGCTGTCGGATCGGTGCTGGTTTAAAAAAAAACATCAAAATTGATGAATTTTGGGGCAGCCATTTTTAAACTGAAGATGGAAGAAAATATACAGCATTTTTGGCGTATTATGCTTTTTTACTTCAAGAAAGGTAAAAAAAGTAACTGAAATGCAGAACAAGATTTGCGCAGCGTATGGAGAAGGTGCTATGATGGATTCAACATGTCGAAAGTGGTTTGCGAAGTTTCATGCTGGAGATTTCTCCCTGGATGATGCTCCACGGTCGGGTAGACCAGGTGAAGCTGATGGCAACCAAACAAAAGCATTAACTGAGAACAATCAATGTTATATACCATGTGGGAGATGGCCGACATACTCAAAACTTCCAAATCAATCAAGTTCATGGTAGAAATGAAAAACGTGCCTTTATTTTACAGAGAAAAACCACATGGACTTTCTGGCCAACCCAGTATTTACAAAACTGGCAATTGCCTACATTCAAATACTGTTTCCCACTTTCTTCTAGGAACTGAAACAGAACCTTTTGAAGGTTTCTAACTGCTGCCCTCTCTCCTGGGAACACGCTTTTATAGGAACACCATACAGGACAGAGACCCGAGTGTTCAGCCACAGCTCTCAGGTGATGACGAGAACTGGAATATCAGAGCCCATTAGCTTTCCTGTTATTTTGTAGGTGAATCGGGCAGATCAGTGAGCTATCTGGAGGCCTTATCTTCTCCAGTACAGAAAAGCAGAACTGGGCCAACATGAGCCTGACAACGATAAAAGGCACATGACTCTTTTCTGGTCAATCTGCGATTCTTTCTACCCCCTTTGGAATGACCATCTCACATTGACGCTGGTTTATTTAAAAGGCCAGGGCAACAGCCTGAATTTGAAATCTTGGAAAAGCTTGGAGATGTTGCAGATACAGCAATTTCAAACTGAAGAGCTGGCCTTAACTGGAGTCCCCTTTAAATTTGCTGGAAAGGCTGCCACAGAATCACAGGGGTCCATTCTCACAACTAATAAGCGCCCCCCACCCCCCGCCATGTGTACATGTGAAAAACCACTTACCCTGTTCACTGGCAGTTTGACAATATGCGACCTATTACTTGAAATAACCCTGTAATTAATGAAAATAATCCATCAGTCAAAAACATTTGCCAAATGTAAAGTTTTATTCTTTAGTTGGCAAGTGATTGAAACTTACTTTTACTGTGACATAAAACTGAGTAATAATTTTATTTAATTATATTATGTTGCTTTGCTTCCTGAAACAATTTAAAGAGCTTAGGTAACAAAATCATACTTTAATCTGAGAAGTGGTATTTTAACCTTATCTTCTTTAAAACTTAAGATATAATTTTGAATAATCACAATCTCAAAAGTCAGCAAAATGAGCATCTCTGAATATACTTTCAAATAATGATAATCTAAATAGTACGAAGATTAGAAGTTAGCAAATACAACTGCTTCTTTGCCCCTCCCTACATTACCTAGTTAAAAATCAGTTTTTAATGAAGATGTTTTTCTTCAAATATCTGAGAATCTCTTTGGGCTGATATATACAATGATTTATACACAAACTGTTATTCAACCAACTTAGACACTGAAGTTGGAAAAATTAAATTCAGATATCTGAAAGAACTGTTTCATGTATACGAAATAATAAGCAGAGAAATGATAAAACATTTTGGTAGGGTTTTTTTTTCCTTGAAAGCAGAGTGTGACTGACAAGCTGAAGGAAGAAAGGGTCCCAAATGAAAGGTTCCCAATCAGGCTGACTTCAGGGACAAGGATGTGTGTGACCTGAGAGTCAGAATGTGGCTGAATGCGAGAATTTTTACAAGCACGATGAAAACTTATGCTATTTTACTGAACTCAGAATTTTAATAACAGATCCTAAAACATTAAAAAAAGGAAAATTTCAAAACCTAATTTTTGTCAGTCTTATTAGACTGAATTAAATGTATATTATAAAATTCTGACTAAGTGAAAGTTATCAGAATCGTGAGGTATCCAGAGTCATTCTCCTTTGCCCACTTTTACCTAATTTTTAAAAACTTCCAGGCCCTGGCATGGAATAAATACTACTCACACCAACCTCTTATCTTTACATTTGTATTACCGCATGAGAATTGTGATAAATTCCATTGTCTGAGTTTTCAGTGATTTCAAATAGACATGTATGTAAACCCCTTACAGGGGTGATGAGCAGATACTATTGCTTTCACTTCAGAAACGAGACACCGAAGGGCGCAGCATCTCAATGTGCCAGGTGAGTCTCCCACCCCGGCCCCAGCTTTAGCTGGGCCTCCCTCAGGGACCCACAGGGGACGGATCTGTGTCCCTCGCCTGCAGCCTCAGACAAAGAGCTTATCAAATTTACATTGTCCCTGGTAAGGGAGCAAATTATACGAAACGTACATTTCAGACAGATGTTCAATAATAAGTGACTTTTATCACTTAGTCCTCAGTTAGCTAGAAAATGAAATACACCACAAACTGCTTCACCAGGTAAATGCAGTTAATGTCATCCAGTTAAAACTGGAGACAAGCAGTTGCCACGCCCACCGCCTCTCCACGCAGCACACGCGGCAGCATGTTCCTCCGTGTGCGATGTGCGAGGTTTAATTAAAGTGAGAGTCACGAGCCGCGTGTACTGCACAGTCACCAGGCCTCCAAGGCTGTGGAGTTGTGGCACTCCAGGTTCTGCAAAAGAGGCTTTTATCCCCGCTTTCTTAAAGCCTGCAGCAGAAAATGATGCTCTTTTCACTAAGAGGAGAACTAAAATTGCATACCATTGCAGCAGGGGATGAGCAAGGGGGTCCTGTTTGTCCATCTGCTTCTTGATTTCCAGATATGGCGCCTGAAAAAAAGTCATTAACACTTCTTGACTTTTCTTAAACATCTCCCTTTCTTGGTCTTTCTGCAAAAGGATAAGCAGGCTGAACAGGCAGGTGCCTAAATCGAGTGAAACTGGAGAAACTGTGGCCCTGACCAGGTAACAGCAACAATCACCTTGTGGCTCCCCTCCCCCGAGGCTAAGAGCTCAGAACTTTACTGAGGCGCAAAGGACTGACCGCACCTTCTGGTTCCCCTGCACTGGGCGTGTCCTGCAGGCCCCCTGCTGAGTCCTCACGCAGGGAAGCCCAGTGCTGCCAACCATGAAAGGTATGTTGTGCCCACCCACAGCACCTAACCCCTGAGGAATTCTCCACACCCCCCACAGCCCTACTCCCAGTGCACCACAGCGCCTTTTGTTCCCTGTCCTACATGCCAGTCAGTGGATCTCAGCTGGGGGTGGGTTCAGCTCCCAGGCGGTCCTCCCAATAAAACCTGCATTGCCACCCTTGCTAAGTGTTCCACACTGCTTCTCTTTGATAATGAAAGGCTGTCCTTCACTTCTGACCAACGCTAAGGAAAACCTGTCATTGTCCCTGTGCACGCTCACACGTGAGGTATGGACTGCAGTGTCGCTCTTCACTTGGGAAAAAACTGGCTGAAATTTACATAAGAGCCCTTCTCTTGAAAGTCCTGAATGGCATTTATTTACCTTTTCATAGAATGAAGAGTGTTCTGTCTGTGACAGTTGAGGTCTCCCTATAGGGCAGAACATTCTAGAAACCAGGACAGGAAAATATGGTATTTATTTGGGGAGGTTTAAAGAACTGGATAATTCTTTAATTATCCAACCAGATAATTAAAACTGGTTTTAATGAAACCGGATAGCGTCCCGAGGACGTGCACACGGAAGGGGTGCAGTTATTAGCCACCTCCTTGACAGTGCAGAAAACGGAGGCATCAGGGATGAAGGGACTTGCCCAAGGGCACAGGACAGTCATGGACGAACAAGTTTGACACTGGGAGCCCTAACCTCGTCCTCGGCTGACACTGTCGTCCCCACTGCCTCCGCTGGAGGAGCTCACACATGACCCAGAATAAAGGGAGGCATTTCTGACAGAGAGCGGTCTGGAGCCGGGGGTGCAGCTATTTTTAATCCAACAACGACCTGGGTGTAGGGCAGAGTATAAATATCCCACACCAAAGGCTCTGGGGACTAAAAATGTTTACTTAGCTTTGTGTCAAATATTGCACAGGTTCTTTCTTCTCCCTCAGTGGAAATGTGTTTTACTGTTTTCTTTTCCTTATACAAATACAATAAATATTTGTCTGAAAAGATTCACAATACAAAAAGGTACAGGCATGGAAAGCAACAGGAAAGGGATGTCAAATAAGCAAATGAAGTAACTTGTGAGTTAAAGGCTCTTGGTTACCAGTGCTGACACAGACTATTTGTGAATGAATGAATGTTTGACTACATGGATAGATAAGTATCAAAAGAATCAAGAATCAAAGTTGGGAATGTAACACTGCACTCTGAAACACATTTTCGGACAGATTACAGACGACGTGGGGGAGATGGGGGCAGTGGAGCAAAAGCTCCGTTTCTTCGCCAGAAAGGAACAGAATCTTTGATTCCCTCCCCAGAGACAGGAAACGACCCAGGGTGGTAACATTGCTCATCAGCCGGCAAGGGTCTCTGGGCAGAGCAAGACTTGACACCACCTTCTAGACTGTGTGCTGCTGTAATTGGAAATGATTCATTTCTATATAAAATGATGAGTTTCAGGCCCTGGCTAGAGCATTGTCCGATAAGTCAAGGTTGCGGGTTCAATCCCTGGTGAGGGAACATACAAGAATCAACCAGTGAATGCATGAATAAGTAGAACACCAAATCAATCTTTCTCTCTCTGTCTTCTCTCTCTAAAAATGAAATAAACTAATGAACTGAAGTAACATAAAATGATGAATTTTAAACCTCTCCAAATCTCTGGCAGCAGAAAGGGCCTGATAATTCAAGAGCATGTGGTTTGCCAAGTGCTGGACTAGCTACAGCAGAGCGATGCGTCAGAGTTTCATAATGAACCCTGGTCCGCGCTCATCAAACTCTTCCATCAAAGCCTCTCTCCTAAAGGCCAAAAGCGCACACTCATACTCTTAGGAAGTCTGGTGTCTTCCCAAGCTTTTGAGATTCTATATTATAGCTAAAATATTTATGTACAACTTAAGTTTGATAAAATATTTGCTCTTAGCTTAACATTAAAGTGGTATTTTAAAATTATCACCACTAATTAAAATGGACAGTTCAGCAGGACAGAGCCAGATTTAACTTTTGCCTTAAGAGAGACCAACACACCTCCAGGTACTCCAGCTCTCGCTTGAACTTGACAGCAGACCATGCCGACTGTGAGTATGCTGTTACCGTCCCCCGAAAAGTCACAGCGGGAGCATGCCAACACGCTGGTGCAAGGTAATGAAACATCTTATACAGCACCAAGCACTTTACGGTTTTTAGGATTTGAATTACACTCCCACGTAACAGAAAAGTCTGCGTTTCGCTCCATGGACAGTATGCTCAGGCGTTCCCCCCCACCCCCGACATTTTTTAAATACGATATTACCCAAGCAAAACGGAGATGTCCAGACCACAGAGGGCGCGCTTACCTGTGTCATCTCTCTAATAGAAGTTATGCTGTCCAGAGCTTTCATTACGCGGTCGTAATTCTTCTTCTGTTTGAATAAAAAATATATATATATACATATATACATATAGTATTTTTGCAAATCTGTACATTACTAAAGAAACTTATTTCTGCACATGAATTTCCCATCAGAGTGCACTGGAAACCAATGCCCACGGTGTGCACACAGGGGAAGACTTTCATACGAGGTTCAAGGACACGGGACGTACAACGGAGCCAGAGGGAGGAAAAAAAGAAAACAGTACCGGCCCTCCTGAAGCACAGGAAATCACTCCCAGCCCAGAGGGGAACAAAGGCATGCGCGAAAAGGGGGCCAGGTTCCTGACGCTGCCTTTCACACTGAACACCAAAGGCACGAAGAGTAAAGCAAGCATAAAATCCTGCTTTAGTGCAGAAATGCACTGCAAGTATTACGATTTCATTTTGCCTTTATTTCCATTTAACCGGAACACTGTTAGCCCAAGAGGATGACTGGCAGGTATGTAAACAACGCCACACACCCAGCTGACCACCCACTTCGAGTATAAAGCAAATGGGCCATGCGTGCACCGTGCCGCTGAGGACAGGAAGCTTTTCCAAGGAGATCTTTCATGGTCACTGTTTCCAGAAAATGCTTTCAAGATGAGTATTAATAGAAATTAAGGCCATTTTAGCTGTCATGCCATTTAAATTTTTGTTATTTCAGAAGGATTCTGCCTAATAGCTGTTAATATTTATGAAACTGTTTTCTCAAGAAATGACAGCTAACTGACAATATGAATTGAACTATCACTAACCTTCAGATAACTGGAGGGGTGATGGGGGGGACCAGGGACAGTGAGTGAACACACAACAGAAAAAGGGAAATTGGTCCTTTTTAGATATTATTCTTATAAGTAGTTACATAAGCTAGGAGCTCAGAAAAATAGGTGATGAAATTAAAATAACCGTATTGAGCATTATCCCTGTCAACCAATTACTATAGCTATTCACCTGCCTTCCACGCAGACGGGATGTGTGAGACCAGAGTGTGAGAGGGTTAAACGGGTCTAGTCTCATGAGGTTCTGGAAACGACCTTGAAGGATGGAGAAACGGGGTAAGTAACAGGGTATGTGAAGGACGGAAGGTGGAAGCAAATGCGGTTTGTACAACAAGAATCCTGTTCCCAAAATGGATGCAGGGTCCACGACAGTCGTGGGTGGGCTCGGTGGGACAGCGATGCGGACAGAAAGGAGGAGGTGACAGGCCTGAATTCTCAGCTGTGGTTGGAGGAGGTGGGGGGAGGGGGTGGGCAAGCCATGTGCCCGGCGACTCCTTACCCTGGGGTTGAAGGCCAGCATCTGAGGGTCATTAGGATCGACCACAGAGGGATACGGCTCGAAAATGACAACTTTCCTAGGCGATTCCAATGCCGACCTGCACATGGACACCAGCAGGTCCACCACCTGGAAAGGCACACAGAAGAGAGTTACTATGCTTCCGGTTTCTCTCCGGGGGCCTGGCCACTGTTTCTCCCTCCTGTGGTAAAATTAATTAGGAAAGACTCAGGATGGTGACGGACCCCTCAAATCTGCCCCTTGTGACTCTAGACCAAACCTGACCATTAACTAAGGAATACATGTTGCTTCCAATTACTCTCATCCTAACATCTCAGTCACGGACACACGAGGTCTGTCCAGAAGGTATCCAGCCACGTACTATGACAAATAGAGGCATTTATTGAAGAAGATACAAGATACACAGGACAATGACGCCTCAGTCCCCTTCAATGTAGGTGCCGTGGGACCTCACGCAGTTCTCCCAAACACCATCATCAGCTGCTCCCTTGTATTTTCCTGAATCTCATCGACCGTCTGAAATCTGTTCCCTTTCAAAGGTGATTGTAGTCTTGGAAAAAGTCAGAAGTCGCAGGGCACGAAATGTGGGCTGTGAGATGGCTGAGCCACCTGAGCAATCTGATGTTTTGCCAAGAAACTCTGCACGAGACAGGATGCGTGAGTGGGCACGTTGTCGTGATGAAGCTGCCCGTCACCGGTTGCCCACAGCTGCGGCCTTCTGAATCGTCCGAATGGCTTCTGCGGACGAATGTTCAAGCTTAACGCAAAATTTGATGCCTATTCATTGCTTCATTCGCTCGGTCATTTCGAATGTAACGGCCACACAGCGCACACGCTCACTCAAGGGCATCTACCACCCCCCCTGACTAGTATAGTGAAGTCCTCACTGTTCACACATGCGCATTCCAGTCCACTCTCCCTGGCTGCCAGGTTACATCGATGTTGCACAAACCATTCTCATTACATTAACAATGGCTGGACGTTTTCCGGACAGACCTCGCACAGTACGTGGTAACATGGGTCTAGTGTCTATGACAAGGAACAAGAGATGGGTGAAATTGACATTCCAACGAAGATGATGCATAATAAAAAAAAAAAACCCAGTTAAACAAATAGATGCTTAAATAGAGTTACTGATCTTGTTAAAGGCTACAAAAAATAAAGCAGCCATTGGAGATGAAGGCAGGGATGGTCGACGCTTACATACGGTAACTTTTCCCTGGGGTAGACCGTCCACTTTGAAAAACCAAAGGTAACAGCAGACTGGGATTTCTTTTACACGGGAACCACATCGGGCCATTTGATGAATAAGAATAAAAGGTCTCCAATATTACAGACCACGTGTCTCTGGAGGTCATTACATGTGATTCACCCGGTGGGGCAGGGACCCTCCCCCAACCCAGCTCATGTGGGCAGGAAGCAGCTCGGGGCTCTGGCCCGTGGGGAAGGCAAGTCTATGTGGATAAGAAAGGCACACACGTGAGCCCCCACCGCTATGCAATGTATTTTGCAAAGAGGGGAATACAGTTTGTAGGCCAGTGGCCTTCAAACATTTCAACTGCGACTCCTTTTCTTTTGTTCAAAGAAAAGCTTGTTTGAGAGCCCAGTATACAAAGAATAAACGGAGCTGTTCTCCAGGGCGCCACGTAAAATGCAGGAGTCCGCTCCTGAGAGAGAATTCCCTTCTGCCTGGAAAAACTATCAGTGTCCAGGGAAACTTCAGGGTTATAACCAGGCTACTGGGCACCTGCTTTCAAATAGTGAAAAGAAGATTTCACTTTGGAGTGGAAACACTAATTTCTCTGACTTCTGGATACGGATGTTCAGAGCTGAACCCCTAATTTGATCTGATGAAGTACCTGTGCTTTGTAACAACCGTTATACGATCCACAATGAATCTCTCGTTAAGAACCATTATTTTTAGAGGTGTACCTTTAATAATATGGAAAAAAAATGTCCTATTAGTCTATCAACCTAGCCTACCGTTAGCGCCATGTCGGTTTTCCTTCCAACCAACCACTTCCTATTTCTAGACTGTAATTCATTCCTTCCCTCTTCAAATTGTTGGAGGGTCAGTTTACCTCCGGTAAAATGCAACTGTGAACTGTACTACTTGAAGAATTTGTTTTTTATATATGTATATATACACACAGAAATACATACACACATATATAGCAATGCAAATATACATGTATATATATTTGCACACACAGCTGCGGAAAGTTTAATTATTTTCACACAGCTATAAACAGCACACATTGAAGGAGTGGGGTTTCCGAGCAATAATAGCTCCAGGGATGAAAAGACTTAAACATTTAAAAAAAGAAAGAAAGAAGAAGAGCCGCCAAGGTCAGACACATGTGAGAGGCCCTCTGAGCAGATGCCAGCCACTTGCTTTCTTTCAGGGATTCTCACGCCCTTTACTTTACACGGATGTGAACCTCGGCTGCAGGGCAATACCAAGTTTTATACTTGAAAATTATTTTAATCATGGAGTCACTTTTTTCTACATCGCATGGGATCAATGTTCTACCACTTGTATTATTTTTCACTTATAACTCATTACTTCACAAATTCTGTTCTCAATGTGTCCTTAATGCCTCATCATATTAGTTTAACCAGCAGAGAACCAGGTTAAGGGACCAGGCAGAAACCCTGGCCCGGGCTACCTACGGTGACTGTGCACCCTCACCTGGTGGGATGCCTGCTTGTCACACCGGAGGCCTTGATGTGTGGGAAGAGTGACGATATAACTGGTGCATGACTATTTTTCCCACCCATCTTTGTGAATTTTGTAAATGAGAGGTTGATGCAAGTTTTAGTGAAGCTATTTTCTCCTGTCTCTTCACTATGTACAGGTCCCTCTTTGTGAACTGTGCATTCATTTTATCTATTCATGGGTTACGATGTCTTCCTAGTTTTCTCAGTTTTCATGAGCTCTCAGAGAATTAGGTTTGTGGCCAAGAAACTTTTCCCTTTTTTTCTTTTTTATTCTCACCGAAGAACATGCTTATTGATTTGAGAGTGAGGGGAAGGGAAGAAGAGAGAAAGGCAGAGAAACCTCAGTCGGTTTCTTCTCCCGTGTGCCCCGACCTGGGACCAAACCCGTAACCTAGGCATGTGCCCTTACGGGAACCAAACCTGTGACCTTTCAGTTGACAGGACGACATGCCAGCCAACTGAGCCACACCGGCCAGAGCGAACCTTTCTCATATTTCGCTCTTGAAGTTCATTATCTCTTCAGGTAAAAGCTGTGAAGTCTGGCCCTGACCAGTGTGGCTCAGGTGGTTGCGCATCAGCTTGCAAAGCAAAATGTGTGTTCGATTCCCGGTCCGGGCACGTGCCTGGGTTGCAGGCTCAGTCCCAGGTCAGGGCGCACGTGTGACTAATTGAGGTTTCTCTCCTTCTCTCCCTTCCCTTGTCTCTAAACAATAAATAAATAAGCAAACAAATAAAATCTTTAAAAACTATGATGCCTGGACTCCCACCTGTTGCTCTCTTTCCTTATGGTTTATCACTTAATAAATGCATAAACTGATGTGCTGCCTAATTGGTATACAGTATCTTTAAACAAGGCTAATTTCCAAGCCATGTGGAATTTACACAGTCCAAAGTCAAGAGCTACACTGTGTTCCCCAGGCTGCCAGTCATTTCTTCCACATCACTTACTAAGTCGTCTGTATTTTACAACCTGCTGTGCCACCTGCTTTAACATGTGTTAAGTATGTTTATAACGATGTACTTTGTGGGTCATCTGCCACTTTATTTCTTGACAGCACTGTATTTTGTTAATATACTGTGGGCCTGTATGGCATGTTTTTGTATGGGGTGACCTAGCCTCCCTTAATTAATTTTTTTTTTTTAGTTCTCTCCTGTTCCTTCTGATTTATTAGTAATTTAGTTAGGCTCCATAAATTAAAAAAAGAAACCAACTGAAATTTTGATGGCATTGCATGAAGTAAGACACTTTCGCATCTTTATAATCCAGTTCTCCTTTCCAGTGTCATGGACTGCTTCTCTACCTCCAAATTGGTTTTTGTTTTTATATTTTTCTTCTTCTGTCATAAACGCTGCTACGGTAAAACTGAATGCTCTCTTTTTATGAAATGTTCTGCCCAGTATCTTTTCATCTAAGTTTTAAAAATAAATTGGCTTCCATTTTATGGCACTATAACCTACAAATAAATTTATATTTTTTTAAGATTTTATTTATTTTTAGAGAAAGGGGAAGGAAAGGAGAAAGGGAAGGAGAGAAGCAGCCTGTGGTTGCCTCTTGTGCACCCCCTACTGGGAACCTGGCCTGAAACCCAGGCATGTGCCCCGACCAAGAATTGAACCAGCGACCCTTTGGTACACAGGCTGGCACTCAATCCACTGAGCCATACTAGCCAGGGGTACAAATAAATTTTAAATAATACAACGTACAGGGCTTCAATATCCCAACTTCACCACGTAAGAAAGAATCACGACTACTTCCCACCTAGTGGAAAGCTGGTCTAGTTTCTCCCCCAGGAACTGCAAAATGACAAAACACGCATGCAAAGAGAGCAAACTTCAGCTTATACCTAAGATAGACCAACTGCCAGTTCACTTTAGAAATGCACTCTCAGACATTTGCCCAAACAGCAGAGAGGAGGTAACTACTGGATCGGAATACAACGGTCCAATGAAATCAAGGACGGACCGGCGTCCTGGTCAGTACCTGCGCCCCCGTCGCTATCTCATCGGCGGCTTCATTCATCACCCCCAGCGTCTGGAAGGCGAACACGCACAGCTCGCGCTCACACACGGTGGGCTGCGGAAGAAGGAGGGATTGGTTACGACCTTTTATTCATTCTATCTCCCAGCTCCTCAAAGTCATGACATCACGCTAACAAAGGGAAAAGACGAGGTTTTAGCATGTTAGAAAAAAAGGCATCCTCTCACTTCGATGAAAATGTCCATATTTAGGTCACAATGGGTAAATAAACATTTCCTGATGTAAAGTCACAAATGGGTCTGAGAAATTCATTGCAGGAAGTTGCAGGCACTTGCTGTAGGAACGAATCAGCAATACATACAAATATCCTTCAACTGAAAAATTCATCTCTCCTGATTAATATACATTTGCACATGAGATACATATTTTTTAAAAAGCAGATACTTAAGCTGGTGATACAACAAAAAAAAAAAGAGGTTAAAGCTCACATCTGTGTAAAGCAAATAAACAAAGGAGAATTCCACCTTTCCCTAAGTGATTTTCTTTGGAAGAAAGAAGCACACCTCTGCTTCCCTGCTCCCCAGCTCTTGAAAGATTGGTTTTGTCGCAAAGACTTTTGACTTCAATAACCTCCTGGCGTCAACAGCACTGAAAGATACACGGTGCTCTCGCTCTGCAAGAGCTCTCTCATCTTTCAAATCTAACACGGTGTCATCGGTTTGATTTATCCTATCTGCCGAGCTACATTGCATTAGGTAGCTGATGAAGCCAAATGCACGGCAATCCACGGCGCCCCACGCAGCTCGGAGAGGAGGCATCCGTTAGGGCCGATGACCCGTGCCTGCCTATTTCAGGACAGCTGGTCTGCCGCTTGGCCTGCGGGGAAGCAGGGCCCTTTCGGAACATCTTTTGTGTTGAGAATGGTCTCCTACGGTGTCTTTGTGGATGCAAAGCATGACCGATCTCAAAGGTTTCTGGTTGATGGTCCCCTCAGAGAGAGAATTTTAGGGGAAAAAATAAAGGAACTGATATATTTCCTGTGTCAGCCTGAAATGTGCAGTTTGAGTCCATTTCAGAAACATCAGGAAAAGCTGCCTATGGGAGGAAATCAATTGGAAAAAGTTCTTCATCTTTCTAGACTCAAGCAACACACACTACCCTACATATCTGGATATACTCAGAGCAGACTGTGCAATTTCTATTTCTTTTATTTGAGTGTTTAAGTCAATCTTCTATTGTGTGTGTGTGTGTCTAAGTGCTTACATGTTTAACCCTCAATTCCCCCCACTAACATTGGCTTATTGCTTTTGTTTTGGTTCACTTTGTGGGAGCACGGTGTGGTCTGAAACAACATAAGCAATCGCTGGTGTGCATTCACCATAGCGCCCAACACAAATGTTGGTGTCTGAGCACACTGAGACTGTGTGCAAACAGGAGTCTGGGGAAAAGATGGACTCTGGACATCATTCAGGGCTCAGGAAATAAATTCATGCCTCACTCACTCAAAGTTCACTGAGGAAGTAAGGAAGTAAGAGACACAGAAGGTGCTTTATTTTTTAACACCCTTGCCAAGTAACCACACATTTCTTATGACCAAAATCCATCAATCCCAAAGCCTTGTTAAGTATATATGAGTAATGACTGGTTTTCATATTTTTATTTGAACCTTGGACAATCAACCACAGTTGTTTTATGATTGTTCAAATAGGGGTGTGTGTGTGTGTGCATGTACACACTCCAGGGATGCAACAATAGAAGCTACCATTTTGGTATCAAGTTGTTGCCTTAAACAATGACAATGAAAATGAAATAAAATAACCTGCTACCCTAGATTGGAAGGTCATTTTTAGAAATATAAATCAGTCCATTTTGAGATCAATTTTTGCAAATTAGTTTTTATAGACTACTGAGCCAGCCTCCCTTCCTCCCCCCCACCCAGGTTTAGCCACATTCTGCAAGTTGTTCAGATGTCAACTCAAGATGAAACCCTGAAAGAAAGCGCTCAAATCATATTACATAACCGAGATAAGACGTGTCTCATCATTCACAGGAAGTACATGTTACTGAAAGAGGAGACCCTGAATCAACCTTCCTTAATGAAATAAGTAGTTACGTTTTTGGATTAACATTCTCACACCTTGAGCCGACTGCCAGCTAACCCTTTACCTGACGCAAATTCTGCTATTACTATATTATTTACACAGAAAAGTCTAGCGTCAATTCAAAAGAGAGAGTGGTAATTTAATAACTATTGCTGGATACGTGAAATGATGTGTTTTACTATACATACTTTATGTGTGCTTAAATATAACCAGTGCACAGTACTTACTAAATCATTTTTTAGAACATCTTAATTGATTGATTTTGAAGAGAGAAAGGAAGGAAGAGAGAGAGGAAGAGAGGAGCACTGCTTTGTTGTCCCACTTATCTATGCATTCATGGGTTGATTTTTGTCTGCGCCCTGACTGGGGATCGACCTCACAACCTTGGTGAATCGGGACACCGCCATAACCAACAGAACTACCCAGCCAGGGCTACTGCTTCATTTCTGCTTTTACAATAATGACTTCCAATTTGTAAAATATTACCTACTCTTAATGTTGTATTATTATATTGCTTTCAAGCATTAAGTCCCTATAATTTAAACTGTAAAACCAAGGCAAGTGCCTCTCCCCATTCCATATCACATTTGCAAGTTAATATTCATTATGCACCATTTAAAAGCATGGGGGACTTTTTATGTCCCTAAGATAAAATTTATTTTAGAAGTTTTTAATCTAAGCTGAACACATTTTTAATTTTATTTCAATGAAATCAACTTAGCATGGTGTAGGTGAGTAGTTTTCAAACCTTTTGCCAATCTCTTTGTTCCAACAAAGTATGACACGCAAACCCAGCATACAGAACAGATAAAAGTGGACATTATTCCATCAGGAGCATGTGTGCACATGGTTCGGTTTTCCTCTGTGCAGAACAGGGATAAAAGTCACGCACGTGCAGGTCTCCAGGCTGACAGGAGGACCAACCAAGAAAGAGAATCAAGTGAGGTAAGGTTTATAAAAACTCCTTGAGGTAGAGAGCTGTTTAAATATTAACAATATTAGATAACCTAGATTAGCTGCCTCTTCTTGTTTTCCCCCAATGTATACACAAAAATAAGTGTTTAATAAAAACTTGTACTGAGGCATATTATGTATTCTTATTTTCAATTTTGTTTATCAGAATTCTTAATTCATTGCTGAAATCTTTCTTGCTAAAAAAGAAACACAAAACCTGCAAGCCTTTAAGTCTCTGTATTTCTGGTTTTATAATCAATCATTTGGGTTCTTCTCATGTTTTGGGGGAGAGACACATTTGGTGAGGAGAAAGATTTATTGCACATCAAGAAAGAGGAATCCCAAAAAGTCAGACCCGAATACCGGAAGACCTAGCTATTTTCCTCTTGGGAGGTAAAACAGGACATATCCAGGTTTACACACATGCTCAGTTTCTCAAGAATTTTCATGGAAATACTTTAAACTATGACCAAATTATAAATGAATATGATTCATTTCACTCTGAAAAGAAGAACCTTCGCGATGAATATTTGTCTAAGGTTGACAATAAGGCTGGATACTCAAAAATACAGACCCTCAGGTTTCCCAGCTGACTCTGCTGTAGTTGGATTGGGCGATGTTCTCTGGTGGTGAGAGCAGACTCCCAGACTGATGGATCCACTCAGAGCAAGTCACCTGGGTCACTTTCGCCCGGCCAGAGGAGTGAATGAGGTCACAGTTCTTACATCATAAGCTGATGTGGGTAACAGCAGAGTGTATTAACCAAGGACACACAGAATGATCGCCAAGTGTCAATGGTGAACTTCCCGCTTTGTAGAAACACTATCTACACAACCGCGTCGTTTTCTCCTGCGCAGCTCGGCAGCTCACGGGCAGGGATGGGAGGAGAAGACCATGGCACTGATGCAGGACCCAAGTGCTCAGGTGGGTGTAACGAAAAGGCAAGGGCATGAGGGATCGGAGGCTGGTAAGACCGTGTTCTGTCAACGCAACCCTTCCTGCTGTGCAAAGCCCGTGAAGAAGACGTCAACATGTAATTAGCAGTTGCTGCTTTAACACTCCAGCTGGCTCCAAAATATACAGAACCCATGACTTGGTGTAGGGGTGGTTCTTCTGGTAGAGATCGAAACTTCGCCGCCCCCTGGAAAGTTGGGCATCTCCGCGTAATCCTCCCGATGTTGATGGGAGTTCTATGCGGATTGGACTGTTACATGTCAGAACTCAAACCTGGGAGTGACATTTACATGTCAACTTTGTAAACAAAAGAGAAAATTGGAACGTTCTGCTATTTCCAAAAAGAAGTAGTTCAGTTCCCCACGTAGCAGACATTGGGGCAGGCTCACCTAGAACTGAGCCAAGCAGCAGAAGAGTTGACACAGATTAAAACTTTAGGGATTTGGGGGAAAAGGGGGGCTTAGGTCATATTGAAAAGACAGACTTGGAGAAAAGAGAAAAAATAAGAAAGTGAATTGTGAAAAAGAAAGATCTCACAAAGGTAGTAATGTTAGACACAGGATTCTATGGAAACCCGAGAGCTTTATCTGACTTGTTTAATCACCAATTGGGTTACAAATTATTCTCCTTGTATATGTGGCATTTATGAGTTTATGATATGTCTGTCGTATGGACTGAATAAAGGGTCATGACTCACATTATTAATATCCCATAAGGAATTAAATTTCTAATAATTTTTATACATTATTAAAATCATACTAAAACATACTGCAATAGATATAACAAAGAGAAAGAAAAACTGAGTGAGCTTGATTTAGGTGAAATTTCTAACAGGATCAAAGGCATACCCTGTTTAACTCCCTTCGAATATGAAATGTTTCTTTGATTTTCATTTCCTGAACTGATTTCCTCTGTCACTACGTTACTATTTAAGAAACCAAAGTAATTTTTCTGATTTCCTTAGGTATCAGTCTGAATTATAGCAACATAAAAACCAATGAATAACTAGGCATATTTATTTAGAAAATCTTGCTTTTTCTCTTGCTTACAAACATTCTTCTACTTCCAAAGCACTCAATTTAATTGGTTTAGAATGATATAAATATAAAGTAAAACAAAACTTGAACTAAGGGACACAGAATACCAATAGCAACTGTGAGATTTCTGTCACTCACTATAGGAAGGAACTGCCAGTAACCAAACCACAAAGAGCGAACCCCAACGATGTGTGTAGCAAATACTACAGGATGCAGGAGAAGCCAACTCGAGTACACGAGTCAAGGGTCCCTCCATGACTAAGTACCATGGCCTCCGTGCCATTCCGCCAGGGTTCAAATCCCATCTCTATCACCTAATAGCAGTGTGACACTGAGCGAACGAGTAACTGGTTCCCTCATCTGTAAGGCAGAGATAATAATGACACTGCCCATTTCACAGGGTTACGATGAGGATTAAATCAGATAATCCATGTAAAGCACTTCGAACGTAGGATCACATAAATAGCTCTCAAGGAGGCACGTGCCACTAATAACGATACTATTATTTCCTGCACTGGAAATGACACTGCTGTGGACCAAGCTAAACAGATCAAGGTTAACAGACGGACACTCACAAGTAAAAAAGCAACTCCTTCAGGGATAAATGGAAATGATCAAAGGATGTCCCCTATTTGCATAACTATACATTACTACACCCACATACAAATAATTTATGCAGACATATAATAAATAAATGCTGACTTAGTTAAATTTGGGTTTCAGAATTGCAATATACATCTTTGAGAGAAAAGCTGACTGGCAAAAAAACTGCACAGGAGTAGCAAGAAAAAAATTTTATGTACGTTTCCTCTAAAAAATAAAATGAAACAAATACATCATAAAATCTGACAAGCAATTATGTTTGCAGATGCTTATTACGTGCGTTTTCTAAAGTATAAATCTTGAAATACAATGACTTAAACATTAAGATATAAACTATAAAACTCTTAGGAAAAATACATAGGTAGAAATCTTTGAGATCTTGAATTATCCAATTGTTCAACTGATAAACTTGGACTCCATCAAAATTAAAAACTTCATGTGTCACAGGAGCACGCAACAGAATGTACAAAGGTCATGGCACAGAGCTGCACACCTGAGATTTATGTTATGAACCAATGTTACAATAAAATTAATAAATGAAAATTTTAAAAAACCCAGTATACTTCAAACTAATCTACAATACTGAATGTCTACAGTAATTGAAAAAAGCCCACAGAAAAAAGAAATTTTTTGCAAATCATAGTTAACAAGAACAGAACATAACATGTGTATATACGTGTGTGCATATGTGTATATATACATATATGTGCATGTGTATATATACATATATGTATATGTATAAACTCTTACCAACTCAGCAACAACAACAAAGAGCTCGAAAATGGGGAAAGCATTCGAACAGGCATTTCTCTGGAGAAGCTAAGCAATGGCCGACAGGCACATGAAAAGACGCTCATAATCGTTCGTCATTCGGAAAAGTGCAGACCAAAACTGCAACCAGCAACAATTTCACACTATGATGGCTCTAAATAAAAAAATATATATACTGTTGAAGACATGGAGAAACTGGAACCATCACACACCTTTGGCAAGAATATTAAAAGGTCAAAATAGTTTGGGAGTTCCTCAAAAATTTAAACAGAGAATGTCCCAGCAATCCGTCAATCAATGGGTGGATAAACAAATGCTGTGTGCCCACGTAACGCGACACCATCCCACCACGGAGGGAACAGAGTTCAGATCCATGCTACACGGATAAACCCGGAAAACATTAAAGGGAACGAAGCCCAAAATAAAAGGCCACATAATGTATGATTCTATTTGTATGAAACGTCCAGAACAGGCCAATTCATAACGATAGAAAGGACATTACTGATTGCCGGGGGATGAGGGGAGGCCACACCGGGGGTCACCGCTGACAGGCGCAGCGGCTCTTTCACGGGTGACGGACACGTTCTGGAACTGGAAAGTGGTAATGGCTGCACAACCTCGAGAATATACTGAAATCCAATAAATAGTACACATTAAAATAGTAAATAATACCAGAGGCGGGGAGGGGGCTCGGGGGGAAAGAAGGGGGAGAGTCAAGGCAAGGGACAAGTATGAAGGACTCATGGACCAGGACGACACGGGGGAGGGGGGAGGACTGACCGTGGAAGGTGGAGGGTGGGTAGGGCAGGGGAGAGTATGGGGGCGAAACAGGGACAACTGTAACTGAACAACAATAAAAAAATAAAATGATAAAATTAAATAGTAAATAATGTTATATAAATTTTATCTCAATAAAAAATGGCAAAGCTTGAAACTGGATAATTCTCTCCTAAATGCTCATTGATTTTATTTCTATTCTCCCTCAATCACACCCGGAATGTGTCAGCGAGCTGGCATTTTCTGAAATCTTTATTCTGATTTTCTGCATGATACTATATGCCTCTTCTAACTGGAACAAAGACTGTCCTCTCCTTGCATTAAGCATCTTAAATTGTTTGGCTCTGAAGAAAAACTGTGCCCAAGTTTACGTAGATAGCCCTGGACATTTACGTCCTACCTCCAGCCACACGACACAGACGGTCTATGATATACAAGTCGGCGGACACAGAGACAAGCGGGTAATGGGGCGCGGAGAGAGAGGACAGCCAGGCGCAGGTAGGAAATACGATGAGAAATATTTCCCTATTATGACACAAACTTGCTCTCACGCGGGTTCCTTTCAGAAACACTGATTCGCTGGCCAAAATTATGCCACTGTGGGCACTGAATAACTCGCTCAACAGGAAGTATTCACTGCACATGCAGTTCCTTGCTGATTTCCACAGCTCAACCCTTGCCCCGTACACTCGAGCTCGGCACCGACACCCCGCCGGCAGGGACTCACCCTCAGCATGGGGCCGTTCTGGAACACGTGGCGCTCGTCACAGACCACGCAGTACTCGTTCAGCACGGGGATCCGCTGCTCAGCAAACTCAATGGTCTGGATCACACAACACGGAGAAGTAATTAGGGCAAGGTCACGCATGGTGTGAAAACCCCCTCAAGGCTAAAATATGTCTACGACGGTTGTAATCTTCGCTCCTACCTGCACTAGGAAGCCGCGATCTCGTATTGGAATGCATTTGGCACCATTTGGCTATAAAAAGCAAAGTAAAAAAAAAAAAAAAAGTAAATTTTAAAATGGGGAAATATGTTAAGTGATAGCCTGTTACTTTGTACAACTGTGAATATGGAGGTGATCTTTCTAGGATCACCCATAATAGTTAAGTCACTGATACGACATCGGGATTGTAGAGTTCCTGTATTGTAATTGATATTCTGCTATTACTATTGCAATCCTTTTCTCAATAAATGAATATTCTTCATTTCTGATCTTCTAGTAAAAATGACTGGCATCTTTACATGATCACAAAAAAACTTATCTCCTCTGTTACTCGTTGCCAGAGGCTCCCACATCCTCCTCCTTTAGAGTACGTCAAACTCATTTTACAAGCAGGTAGAATCAATCCTTCAAAGACATCAGTCGGGCAGTGAAAACCGTACAGCTCCAAACCATGATATTAGGCTTCAGCTTAACCACACGAGAGAGCAGTAAGACATTTCCTTTCATAGAATGTGAGATTATCTATCTCAGGTATAACTAATATGGGAAACTTTCTACCATGGAACTCTTCGACATTAATTTCTGTATGTCCTTAATACCAGTTTTAGTAAGAAATGGGCTCTAAGGATGTCCGCCTAAGATTACCAATCTATTCAAATACATTCTCTTAACACAAATATATTTTGATGGTAAAAATAACAATTTAACTATAAAAATAAATGTATATGAGAAACACAACTTCCTAAAGACAGTCTTTTCTTTTTTCAGTTTCGTCATTGCTAGGTGCATCCACATTAACATTTAAGAGCTAAATACGGCCTTCCCAGCACAGATATCCCCCCCACACACTTAGCAAAAGCAAAAATTGCATCAGCTACGTCATGTAAATTATATACATAAGATAGGTCTATTTCTTTATCTGAAACTGACTATAACGCAGATCACTTTGGAGGCAAATTTTGTGTAAAACTGACTTCCAATACCACCCAAGTTCTTAAGTTTTAATACAGTCACCTCTCAGTCCTCTCTCCCCACCCTCAAAACCAGCGTTAGGGTCAGGTCACTGGGCTTACAGCCACCAAGAGCAGCTTCAAGTGAGGCAAAGAGAATTCAGCTGCAACTGTGGCTTCTCTGTACAAGTAATGGTGTTCACGGGCCGAGGAAGTTTCCTCTGAGACATCACAGAAAGGACATTACTCTTAAGTGAATTATTAGACAAACCTTATCTTCCACTACTTATGTGAGAAAACTAGGGATCCGATAAACCTACTTAATCAAACATTAAAGTTTTAGCTTGCTTACAAAGATTGGCTCTGTGACTCCAACTGGCATCTTTCCATCTGCAGTAGCACTCATTACCATTGGGACTGGACCTCAAATCAACAACCACATTTATATAGACGTTTTTTCCAGAACCGAAACTCACATTCCAGTACCAGTTGCAAATGTCTGGTGTGCAAAACAACATTTACAAAAACTAGTACATTGTCAAAAACAAACACAAAATCTTGCTTCTTTCCCCTACCAGATCTCTACCAATCTCTAGAAAGCCTCTCCCGCTGCATCTCGGCCTAAGATGGAAGAACTCGAGAGGAAAAACGTTTACGCACAGCGGGCTGGGAAGAGGAGGATGAAGACGGGGTCAAGATACCAATAAGCCCTGAGGTGAGGGAGAGCCTCCGGCCCTCGGCCGCGGGCTCCGGGCAGAGCTCCGACTTGGGTGACTTGGGGGCGCCGGCGGAGGGCTTGCCGAGCAGCTTGTGGTTTTTCAGCCCGTAGAGCTCGTCCATGCGCAGGTGGCTGGAGTACGATCTGCTCAGCAGTTTGTGGGGCTTCAGGGTGGTGCTGTGCTCACAGCGCGGGTCCCCAGAGCAGGACCGAGTCAGCAGTCTGTGCGGCTGGAGGGCCAGGCCATCCTCCTGCTTGGCGGCTGCCGGGCAGGGCCGGGCCAGCAGCTTGTGCGGCTTGAGGGTGGGCGCCGCCTGCTCCGCCCTGGGGTCGCTGGACAGGGAGCGGCCGAAGCTCCGGTGCGGGGGCTTGGAGGCGCACGTGTCGTCAGTCTTGACGGTGCTGGAGCAAGTCCTCCTCAGCAGCTTATGCGTTTTGGAGATGCCGTCTTGCTCGGGCTTCAGCTTGGATTTGCTCTTCCCGCAGCCGGGGGGAGGGTAACTTGGCGACCTTCAAAATGGAACCACAATTAGCACAGGGCCAAGCAGGAGAACTCGGCTGCGCGACAACCACCACCGCACTGTCAGCCTACCCAGCTACAACGGAAATCTACAGTGTGTGCAGAGTGGTCACGGGAGCTGAAATGCATTTCTCCTGAAAAGCAAGGAAAGATTAACGTGTTTTTTTCCCCTCCTGCTTACTCCAGAGTCCTTTGTGGAACTAATTTAGGTAAACTCTGTGATTATAGAGCAAAAATGGGTCGGAATAAGCCTAACAAAGCAGTTTTTGATGAAGTGCATGTACCTCATTGCCTCTCCTGACCCAGGAGTAAGGGGCAGGCTGCTTTGAACTGAGTGACGGTGGAATCGCATGCGCGGCAATTGTAATGCGGGGTGAGGGGCCTGTCACCCACCTGCGCAAGGTAGAAAACAAATGCAGGGGGGACTTGGCTTTCTTCTCCGACAGCTTCTTGCTGTGCAGGCAGCTGGATTTCTCTTTGCTCTGCTTCCACTGCTGCGTGACAAACGTCTGCATGATCCTGCCAATCCAAAGCGAGTCTGTGAGCATGGTCCCAGGGAAACTTAGTACCAATTACGCTGTTTATTATGCAGAGACTGCCTTCACGGAAGGGAAACGAACCGGCTAGTAGTGAGAGGCTACTGTAGCACAAGCCAGGATGCCCCTGCATGCACAAAAGCATCGTGCAGAAACTTTTTATCACTTTATGAATTAATATATTATCACAATATAGTTAAAACATCAATGACAGAAGAACTGATAAAAGGATATAAATGGATTTCTAAAGATTGTAAAGTGACAGCCCAGGGTCAATGAATTTGGCGAAAGTGGCAAAATAAAATCTGAACTATGTAGTGTTGGTGCCAGAAACACAGTATGAAAAATTCTTGCTAATAATTACAATTTTATTTATTAAGATACAAGCCACATCAATTTCTTTTTACTCAAGTGGCATGTTTTTCTTCCCGAGAAGTACAACAGAATCAACCTATAATTTTAAGTAAAACTAAGCCAGGTGAAAACAACTTCAGAGATAAATAGGAGATCAGTAAATTCTACCTTCAGCACAGCCCATTTCACCTATAAATATGATGGGTTTTTTTGTTTGTCTTTGTTTTTTAATTTTCAGTGACTACCAGGAGGCGGGGATCTGGTAGCTCCTGTATCAACGTGTCCTAAGTCAAGCTCACTTCCTCGCAGTCCTGTGGCGAAGAATTCTGACACGCCAACTGTGGGCTCAGGCCCAGCCCCGTTTTCTGAGAAGGGTCTCAAGCCGCAGCACCTTCTTCGTAGCCCACCCTTCAGGTGGCAGTGGCCCCTTTAGGTCTGATACTTAAATAGACGGGAACTTTTACAATTAAGCATTATGTGTGCAATAAATTAAGTATGTTGATTGCCTTTCAAGTCAAACCCACATGGCTTGTTTGCCATGCTCTTCTCAGTCACTTGGAACATGGATTGCTTTTGGAACGGAAAAATGGTACTATTATTTGTTTACAATTTACAGTATACCAGTTAAGTAAAATATGAACCTAAAATACAGACTTTTTTCTCTTTACTTCTCAGGACACCTGCAGAAAGAAGCTATTATTGCACATGTTCATAAATAAGGCAAGGAAACAGAATCTGCCGACATGAGCCTGCACAATAAAACGACAGCGATCACACCTGCATTACAAATATGGGCTGACGCGTGTGGACATATGTAACTGAAAGGGACAGGTGTGGCTGTTGGCACTAAGCCAATACTGATTTCTCAGGTGTTACCAAACTAACTCACACCAACGAAGTACCGCTCTTATACGTTCTACACCAGCCGCTGTCTGCTGGCTTAGATGAGGTCAGCAGAAGCTGTCACGTGCGGAAGTATTTAGGGTCTTTTTAGCGGTAGAGGTAGCGAGGAAGGAAGGCGTGAAATTGTGACAATGGTGCACAATTCCAGTTCGCTGGGAAGTCACCTCCGAGCTCAGGACAAGCGAAGATTTTTAATTTACACTTAATTTTTGAAGATTTTCTTCATCTAAGATTGCAGTAAGATTTAAATGTCATATCACAGCATGGAGCTGTATTCGGAAGCATAAGTAATCCTTGCATGTCTCCATAAGTACAAATTCTTAAAGGTAATATTTTAATAAGTATGGAATTTATTACGTTTAGATTCTGACTGTGACTAATTGAGGTTCACCCCCATGTTTCAAAACTCAGTCCAAGTGGGTAGATTTACGTCTATGAGAGATAGATCGGCTCATTGCACGAGTCAAGGACCAAACAGAAAGTACCGGGTTTCTTTACAGAAGGACCATTTCGAAGGCACAGGTGTGGGAACGAGGGGCATGGCGGGTTCCTGGGCAGTCTCTGCGGAACTGTTCCCACCTCTAAGCACCAGGGAACACGCAGAGGGGACCGTCACTAGAACCCATGGGGGAGAAAGTCAGGCACAGCTGGGAGCAGACAGACTTCAGTGGCGACCAGCCACCGCAGGGTGACTCACAGGAGGGACCCAAAGGCAGAAAATACACCCACAGGCCCGGCTCCTGTGGGTGCCCTGAGAGACGCAGGGACCCGAGTCCTCCCTGGCGGCCTCCACAGGTGCCTCACTGGCTGGAGGAGGTGGGAGGGTGACTTTGGGAGGCCGAGGGGGGACAGCCCAGTTCTGACCTCATGCTTTGCCAGCTAACGAGGTACTCACTTCAAAATGGGGGGAATAGTGAGCAAGGGACAGCTCGGTTCTCCTTCACAGAAAGTGATTTTTTATTCTTTGGAAAACTTACTTTTTCAGCTGATGTCCCAATCCAAACCGCTCTTTGGTGGAAATCTGAAAGACATCAACAGTGGGCACTGCAAAGAGGGAAAAACAATCAGTCGAAATGTGGAGCTGATAGTCAACCATCAGCCAGGACAAGAAAGGGAAGCAATACGTGTCACTCTGTGTGTGTATGCACAGAAGGAATGTTGCACCTGGAAGAAAAGTTACACGTGTACCTACTGATACATTGTATAGTATGCAATACACACGCATTTAAAAACGGCGCACACACGGTGCTATACGTCGTCACTTTTATGCTTCGTATACAGAGGTTTTGAAGATCACTGTTGATCGCTGCTTGTGATAGGCTAAGGTATACTATGTGTGTATATAAATACAGGGTCCAGCAGAAATAACGCCCCTCTTTGATTACAAAATCTTTTATTACAAAAATTACAATATCACACTCAAGCACACCATTTGGCATTTTAGGTAAAATGTTAAAGTTAAAACTATAAATTATTATACCCCTATCATTTTGCTACCAACCATACTCCAAGGGGCATTACTTCTCCCGGATCCTGTATATCATACATATAATAATGAAAAATAATCTTCAAATTACATACAGTAAGTGCAAACAGCAATGTGAAGGACAGTGTACGGGGCTGTCCAACCTTTTGGCATCTCCAGGCCACGCTGGAAGAAGAGAAGTGCCTTGGGTCACACATTAAATACATTGTGACACATCGTCACAAAAAAAATCTCCTACTGTTTTAAGCAAATTTACAATTTGTGCTGGGCCATGCTCACAGCCATCCTGGGCTGCACGGGGCCTGCGGGCTGCAGGTCGGACACCCCTGGTGCGCTGCTCTCTCGGTGGAAGGGAGAGGTTTGCGTAAGCCCACACCTTTTCTATAACAAGACCACGGGGGACGAGAGCGAGGCCCAGGAGCACGCGCCATCACCGCCTTCCTGCTTGGGCTGTTTCTGTAAGTTAATAACTATGGTTATGAAATGAATAACCTCTCAGAAAAGGCACTCACCACTCACTATTCCATGGTTTACAAGAGTATTTGACGGAATATACTAATAAAATATGTTCATGTTTTTAAGAAGGGGAAAGTCACTCAAATGTCCCTTGTCACACAGTTCAGGTTGGGAAGGGCTGCTTAAGGACACGTGGAAACCATCCTGCTATCTCAGCACGTAGGCATCGAGGCACCCAGCATAAAGTGATCCGCACAGAAAACCTTTAATGTCGGTTGTTGACCACTTTAAAGTCGAAGCGTCCCCCTGCTTGAGATCAGAAAACCAGACTCACACACCAACAATTCGGGAGAAATACATATAACATCCTAAGAATCATAACCACCATTTCTTTTTACTTAGAGTGTACTTCCCCACATACAATAAAGATAAACCTTATCTTCAATTTCAAAGTGGATAAGGAAGCCTATTTCTTCAAATCTTATCGCTCCTGTTGACTCACAGATATATGGTCAGATTAGCCCTCGCCAAATTCAGTTCACGCAGCATGATTCATGCATTCCCAAAGCCCAGCAATCAATGTTGCTCAAAAAGAACTCTTAACGAGGTCATTCTAAACCCTGTATTAGTCATACAGTTTTTCAGGTTAATTTTACCATAAATACTGGTACCCTCCAAGACATATTACAAACAGTCAAGAGATACTTTCTCACCATTTCATTTGTTTGCAGTAATACAAATCATAAAGTAAAAGGATCCCAATTTTCCTTCTCTGGAATAATAAATATGTTCCTTTTTAGTATCACTGTCTCCTGTTGTCACGTATTTCACAGAAATGCCCATTTTAAATTGTATTTTTTTCCTTGAATTTTTCCTAAGAAAAAGATAACCTTTGGGGAAATGTGCTCCTAAGACGGCAGAGAGGGTACATGGGCTGGAAGAGGTTTCCTCCCAACCAGTGCGTGATGGAAACGGGAGACACCAGCCAAAGGAACGGGGACTCGTGCTGAGGCCATCTCCCCTTGAGAAACGCGCAGAGAATTCTGCTACAAACAGGGTAGGTGTAGGGGGCCCTGAGGGGCTGACCCCACAAAGCCCCCGTTCTCTGAACAACGGGGAGGGAAGCTAAGAAGACAGCACTACCACATCTCTTGACGCAGGCCTCCGAGCAGTTTCCTGAAGGGTCGGACTGGCGGGCTTCTCCTGAAGCAGCCTCGGACCTCTTTCTTGCCCTGGGACCCACTATCTAAGGTCAAGTTGGACCCTGAGTGAAGATTTGGGCGTAAGAATTGACTACGGAATTGTTCCCAGGAGAAACCAACAGGGGGTCGGAGGAGGAGGAGGAGGAGGAGGAAGACAGGAAAAGGGTCCAGTCCCCGCTTCGGCCTGGTCCAGCGGGAACACTGGAGCATAAATCACACGACCGAGTGCATCTGGTCTCAGGGCAGGGTAGCTGGGCCGCAGGACACTCACACCAGCCACACCAGAGGGTTAGGGCGGAGGTGAGGACTGCCAGGGGCAGACAGAGCTCCACTGTGTCTAATGGGGAAGCCCAGTACGCTGTTAGCAGCAAAGCATGAGGACGCTGGGCGCGGGGGTGTGGGGGGCCTGAGGGGGTCCATGGGCAGCACCAGCAGAGTCACGGGCCCCGGCTGTTAGGTCTCAGACTAATGCATCTGGAGAAGAGAAAGGGCGCAATTCTTTCTTCCTTCTTAATCAGAGAGATGACACACAAACCGCACTATTCCTGAAAGAAGTGCATCTCAACTCCTGCTTCAACACTGAGCAAAAGAAAACTCCATCTATAGGAATGAAATAATCAGTTGGACGATTACTGATTTATAGTCACAAAACTCAGAACAATAACACATAAACAAAATGAATGGAATTAATGAGAAAGAGAAAATAATAGAGTATCAGTTAAGATGGTAGTTAAGCTAAAGATAGAAGGGAAACATTAAATCAAAGACTGAATGAAGAAATTCTTAATGTCCATTTAATAGAGTAGAGGACAAATAGAAAAAGACTGTGTAACATACTCGGAGGTGAAGGATGAAAGACTAAGATGAATGACAGACGACAGTGGTTTCTCCTGGGGGCAACTAATGTGCTCCCATGTACAACGCACACCCACGTCCGTGTGCATTATACGTGGGATCACTATACCCACTGCTGTATCCGTGGCATGTGATCATTATGCCCATGTATAATGCGCATCCTTATTTCTCTCTCAAAAACTGGGGCAAAAATGTGTGCATCATCACACGGCAAAATACACCAAACCGAAGACAGAGGTGCTAGACCTAATCTACGTATGTCAAGGTGAGTAGATAAGGGAGGCACGAAACAATTACACAAAAGTTGTTTGAGGTGAATTAAGACTTAAATACATCGATAAAAGAACCTCAAGGAAAAGTAGAAAAAATGGCGTAAAGTACAAATAACAAACTGTACAAAATCAACGAGATTTCCTACAAAGGAACAAAGTTAAAAGACTTCAGATATAAACTAGCATAATTTTTTCTAAAGCATTTTTGTCTTTTGGGGGAAGACAAATTTAGGATCCCATAAATTTATCCTTGATCAAACTTGTCTTGCTCACAAAACACAGGGTCATTCTCAGGTAGAAAAGACAGAGCAGGACCTTTGTGTCTTTGGTTTACAAACTATTATATATGAGATGAAAAAAATTAAATTACGGATGAGTTGTAACACTAAATAAGTGATACTGAACAATAAAATCATCTAAGCATGCATTACAATAATCGCTGAAATCTTCATAACATTTATAAAATTGTTAAAATATTTACAAAACTGACTCTTCAAAGAGATACTGTGACGGAAAATCTCTGCCTGCAACTGAAGGTTACGTTAAAAAGGAGAGACAGTGGCAAGATTTCATAAAAGGAGCCACGTTCTCCTCTCCCACATGTGCAGTTGGGGAAAGCAGGGATGAACTGGCCCAATTTTATCCCGAACCCCGACAATTCAAAAACACAGAAATTCTGACACGAAGGCTTCTTTTCTCCTAATCACTAGCGGAATAAAATTAAATAGGCACATTTAAAAGAAAGGAAAAAAATGTATACCTATCAGCTGGAATACTGTGCAGATATCACGCATCATTGTATTTTAGAATACTTACTGAGGATGGGCTCGTGACATAACTTTAAGATGCATAACTACTTACCAATTCAATGTCAACTTAATGAAAATAAAACATGTACGTATGAAAACAAACTGTATACAGCTGTCTTGGTATGGAAGGATTATGAATAATCATTTTTCTTCTTTATCACATTTATATACATTTGAAGCAATCAAAGTACGAAATATCTATTTGTCTTTGCCTCACAGGAAATCACATCACTCACTCTGTTATTTGTACTGAGGGTGGATTACTTAGGTAGAATACGTTGTGCCAACGTGGGAAAGAGGTGACAACAGAATCATTTTCAAAGTGTGAACTTTTCCTATATATTTCATGAATTTGAAAGGACAGATATTTTTCTTATGTGACAGCTAGCAGTAGATATAAGTTCCTTGATGTGCCTGAAAAAATAAAACCATGCAGACGCCATGCTGACGTACGCACAGCGGACCGAGGATGGCCGCAACCTCGGCAGATGCCACCCACGTCCCGTCCCAATTCGGGGTGGGCTCTTCCTCTCCTGTGATCCAGAGTTCACAGGGGAAGACGCACTGAGCCTTCTTGCAGGCAGTGCCCGCACCCTCTCTCTCGGAACACTTGCGTTCGGACCCAGCTGCCCTGCTACAAGAAGCCCGAGCCACATGAAGAAGTCCTGCACGAGGCAGGCGCTCTGGCTGACAGTCCCAGCTGGGTCTGAGAGGACGCTGCGTCCACTGTTGGGCATCCGACCTAGCGGAGCCTTTAATGACAAAGGCCTCCTCCACCATCCATCTGGCTGCAAACACACGGGGGACTCCAAGCAAGAGCAGCCCAGCTGAACCAAAGACGGGTGAGGGATGAGCGGCTTTAAGGCAGGATGTTTGGAGTGGTCTGTTATGCCGCAGTAGGTAACTGGAACAATGTGAACAGATCCAGTTGAGTGTGTGAGTGCCTGTGCGCACACCTATGTGAGGTGGGAAAGCAGGAGTTTAATCCAGTAAGTCTTGGAAAGAGTTACAATAGGATCCATTGTCATAAGTCACTATCAGTTGAAATAAAGCACAATCAGCCCTAACGCTACTGGAAAATGAAAATATTATTATGACTTCCATTTTCAAGAACAGAAAGATGTTACACTTAGGTTAAATTCATCGGTAATCAACGGTGAGATAAACATACATTAAAATTAAATCTCAGAATCAGAGACATAATTAAAACTAAGGGCAATCCAAAATATGTTCACTGAGTTTTTTTTACTATATGCACCGTTCTCTTTGAGGTTTTAATGTCCTTATTGCACAACAACTTGTCAACTTCTGAAATCTAAACGACCCCATGTCATAGTTTCTCTTTCTGTTAGACTGATGATAAACCTTCTTTGTTAGGATGCCGGTGAATTTCAACCTCTTTATCAAGATAGCTGCTATTATGCTCGGAATTACCAAATGAACAGTTATGTTGCTTAATGCACAATGTACAACTGGTTAATACTCAAAATAATGGGGAAATAAACCTCACCTGGGCCGTTCAAATACTGCGTAAGCGAACAGTGTAGTCGCACAATTATGGGCTCCGTCCGGACCACCTCCCAAGCCACAGCTATCTCCTCCTGTGCAAACACATGCATTTAGGAGACGGATCAGTCATCATTTAGGGTGCTTGATGCATTTCCCAACTGGAACATATTTTAACTTACTTTGAAGAAATGCATAAATCATTAAGGCCTACAAATTTTCTCAAAATCTACTGGTTTGTAGAAAGAAAACAAAACTACTTTTAATTTTTGCTTTCTCATGTGAAAGTAAAAATGAAAACAGATGCTGGAGTACTATTCTAAGAGTAGTACAGTAAGTACTACACTAAGTGTGAGGATATATAATGTTAAGAGAACCAACAAAAGTACATAAATACATAAAATCTGTTTCTTCAACAAGGCATATTGCATTTCTTCACAAATCACTCTGAAAAGGTCCGTATGTGATTAAAAGTAATAGAAGAGAAAAAACTGAATTCACTCCAATAAAAATAAGCTTTGGGAAACACTAGCCATCATACTGCATACATTGATACTCACATCCAGAAAGCTAACATCAATATGCAGATCAATATCTACATCGTCAATGGCTCCATATTCCCTGAAAGCAAAAATTAACATCATTTTTTTTTCAATTTCCTTAAAAGACGGTGTGTCCTAGGTTATTTTAAACTAAAAATTTTATCATGCATGCTCATCCCCGATTTCCAGATGGCTCCGAACTGACTGTGGACCTGAATTAACTAACTCTGCCCCTCTGCACTGTCGTTCCCTGCGACCGGTTTGTAGCATGGAGACACCTCCCCACCTGTATCCGCATACATCAGTTCAAGAACGGTTCGGTTCGTGGTTTCAAATGTCCCCGGTTCTCTGGGGCTGACCAATCTTCTCAACATGACCTCTGTTCTCACTGTGCTCCCTAAGGATGCGGAGCTGCTTCTGGGGGCCCGCAGGAGTTTGGGGCATGAAGCAGGGGCGGGGAAAGGATCTGCTGCCACAGTGACGTGTCCATGGGTGTCTGTCCCGTCCACGTTAGACGTCAGTGGCTCTGAAACTGACCCCGGTGCTCTGTCCCTGTGTTTTCACAGGCAGCTCTGAAAGTCTGACGAATCAGAACTAAGACTAATAGCAACGGTTATGTTCCACACGAAGACATTACGAAGACCAACTGTTCTCCAGCCTGGGGAGGGCCGCAGACCAGCGCGTTGTTTAGAAGGTTAGCAAAAGTGTATAAAGCAACGGATTTTGTATTCCCCCATATGCACATCTCTATTTTGGGTATATTTATAAAACTCTGGTTACAAATGCTATACAAAGTGAGGGAGGCAAGTGTAGAGGTGACAGAAATGACAGAAGCTAACGGTCAATATTTATTGAGCACTTGGTGCCCAAACTTGCGCTCAGAGCTTTACACACATGTGACCACTGCGCACATTTATAGATGCGTAAACGGGGGCCCCAAGCGGTAAAGTCAGCGGGCCGCTGTCCCTCTGCAGCAGAGCAGGGATTTGAACACGTACGTCCTATTTATTAATGCAAGTGCTTAGTTAGTTCAACAGTCAATAAACTAACACTCAGTGTTGGAAACCAACAGTGAGTCATACGTTAATGGATGATCTCATTACGGCCTCCTGATAACAACCTTCAGATAAAACGACTATTACTACCCTCATTCGCAAATGAGAAAACTACAATTAGCAAAGTATAATTTGTCAAAAGGCAGGTAAGAAGCAGATGGGAAGGTAAGGTACTGAGTTGACGTCCAAATTCAATACTGTCAAGTATAGTATCTGGTATATAGTAAGTACCCAATGGAAATTTCTGTGTAGTATATGTATATTCAAATAATGCTAATATAGGACCAAATTGTAGCACTTTTACAGGGTTCGGAGAAGGCATATTTAATGATTAAATGGCTTATGTAATTTCATAAATAAAAGAATATAGGTAGTCTTTTCACTTTTGATATCCAGGACTAAAAACTACAGCGTATTAGAATATAATGAATTAGCGTCTCCATTTTTCTCCATTCTCCCCTTAAAAATATATTAAAACAATAATCACATTTTCATTATTTATAAAATTGTACTTCATGTTTTCTTGGTAATGCTTTCAAAAGTTAAAAAAAGAAAAGGGATAAAAATTATTCACGTAGCAATTTTTAAAAAATTGCATGTGTCAAAACATCTGTGTCATTCAAAGTAAGAACCTTTATAACCTTATGCAAATTCAGACATGATATGTAAATTTAGATACAAAAATATACCAATTTAGTTATGAAATTATACAGAAACTAAGACAAGAATAAAAACCAGCACATGAATCACTTCTTCCGTGCCTCTAGTTCAGGGTTCAGTAAACTTTCCTGTAACGGTGAAGATAGTAAATACCTTAGAGGCTTTCCAGGCCACAGAGTCTCTGTCACATACTCCTCTTTTTTCTTTTCTCACAACCCTTAAAAAAAACAAGCACCATTTGTACCTCATGGGCTGTTCAAAAACAGGGCCCGCGGCCCGGTGGTCATACTTTGCTGACTGAGAACACTAGCAAATTATTCGTAATATAAGCAGCCAGATTTCCACAGCGAGGCAAGTTAAAGAGGGCCTCTGTACGCGGGTGAGGGCGATGGCCACGGTGCTGCAAAGACACTTCAGCGCGGGGGGGGGGGGGGGGGGGGGGGGGGAGGACACTCGACTACAACCATTCCGGGAAAACGGTCACGTGGGCGAACTTTCACCTGGAAGAGCGCACGGAACAGCAGAAACCGGGGGGAAGGGATACTGAGCAGAAAGCACGCTGACACAGTATTTTAAAATTACTCGTTACTAACAAAGTGGATATAAAAATATTTACTATTCCAAGGGAAATGTTCAAATATACTGTACTTACTGAGCAAGTAGATTACAAAAAAAGTATGGAAACTAAAATATTTTTTTTATATAAAACAGATTTAGGAAAAGCAATAAAGTAAATAGAGTACTTACAGAATAACTATAAATGTGGGTAGAACTTACTTTATAGAATGTTATGTATTTCATAAAAATGTGTATTTGTTCTAATTACCAAGGTAATATAGGCTCATTATATTAACTAAGAAATTTTTTTTAAAAAAAAGTAACTTGGAACCACCACTCAGAGATAATTCATTCGTTCCCGTCTCACTGTGGACACTTTCATACACTAATATGTCACATAATACATACAACATATTAAGGATAAAATAATATGTAGAGATTTTTGTCCTGCTCCCTCACGTTTTCTGTGGGTGTTGTTTCCATATTGTGGAATATTTTTCTAAACTATACGTTTAAATGGCTGTATTTGTATAAATAAAATTCCATAAGACAACATTAGATTCCTTTCAATTCTTTTTTTACACTATAGATAGTGATAAAGAAAGAGCTCTCTGGATAAAAAAATCCATGTGTATCCATCTTCTTACAGAAAATTTCTAGAATTATTGAGCAAAATAAATGGTATAACTGTACTCGGGCGTCTTGATCCACGTACACGGTTTAGTTACCGTGTTAAAAGGCTAAGTCAGCGCCCCATCGCTCCAGCCAGGCCGCCCCAGCCAGCCTCTCCCCTGGGCCCCGTCAGCAGCACAAATCTCTTCCCCACGGGTCTTTGCCCGTTTCAGAGGAAGAATGACTTTTGTTTGGATTTGCTTATGATAGCAGGACACAGTATGTTGGGAGGCAGACAGAAAGGAAATGAGAGATGAAAATCAGGAAGCAGCTTACACAGCCGTTTTCCTCGTAAAGGGATTTCCAGACCACTTCAACAGGATTTGGTCAGGAAGTTACGAGTCAGATTCTTTCAAACCTCTCCCGATGTGAATATCAAAGTATTCTTTACACGATTTCTCCAACACTGGTTCGGTTAAAAGTTACTATCTTCCCAATTTCTAACACTATTCATTCCTTTCGAAGAAAATGAAAAGAAATAAAGAGCTACAGGTGGTCCTGGCCACCAGAGCAGGGCCCAGACCCCCACAGACCCCGCGAGACCCCAATGAGAAGGCGCCGGAGGCGGTAAGGTTTGCAGGCACCTGCATCCTGCTGGTGCGGCCCGGTGAGCAGTGACTCTGGTTTTTACGCCACCTTTCAAAGCATGAGCAACGCTGTGATATGCGAACCGATTTCCGCTGCCCTTCCCTTTTTACACAAGGCCCGTCACTGCGCTTCCCGCTGGGGGATCACCAGGCGAGGCTATGCGTCCAGGCGTCCAGACGTCCAGACGCAGCGTCTGGGTCAGCAGGCTCACTTCTGATGCGAATGACGTTCGGCGGGAACCCCGGAGCTGATGCACACAGCAAGCAGCATCAGGGCGCACGCCTGCTCTGTGAGTGCAACGTGAACTGGGAAGCGAGGTGCCTGCTCCTGCCCTGGATGCCAACCGGGTTTGTAACAACTGAAAATAAACTCGCGCACTGCCTGGGTCTATTCCCCGTGCAAAGGCCACTTCAGAGCGAGCCTGAATACCGCGTGAAGGTGAGACAAACAGCCCAGCAATGATCCGATGCAGCCCGGTCAGTCTGAAACTTGGGGTTTGGAAAGGAACTGCTCCACGGATCTCTTCCCGGACGTCCCAGCGGCTCTTCGAATTGACATAGCTTCGAATCTGGCCATTTGATTTTGCATATTTACATGTGACCTTGTTTTTTCGAGAGCAGGGTGGGGCAAAAGTAGGTTTACAGTTGCTCTTATGTCAAATAGTACACTAACTAATGAATAATAACACAAGAATAAATGGTTTCGCATATTTGCAACTTATAAACCTACTTTTGCCCCGCCTGTGTATGAAATATATTTTTCCACGAACACGTATCTTTGAGGGCACTTTTGTGTTAGAATTCTTGGCAGTTCATTCTCCTTTTACTGGAACTAATCAACACAACATCCTCACTAATGAGACATCACATAGATACTCATAATAGAATATTAGACTGTCCAGGCTGGTTCTCCTTTCTCCGCAAAACTACAGCTTATTCATTTATAACTGTCATGTTTTAAAATACTACCTCATCACAACCAGCAGTGATTTTGCTGGCTATAAAATACATACTTTAGATATCTAGCTTTCCTTTATTAACTGTCAAGGAAATTACATGTATACTCACTCACACGAAACTCTACTGAAGCTTCTCGGGAAATAAACCTCTACTGCTATTTAGTTATTTCTGCCTCCAACAACGGATCGGTTGTATTTGGAGGAGAAACACACTTTGTAAAGAAACAGACACCTTCCTATGACATCTGAAACCCCACAGCTTGCCTGTCTCCACAGGCCTACTCAATGTGTGATTTTGCTCAGCGTGGGAGAGATGTTTGTGAATGGGCCAAGAAATATGCAAACTCAGTCATCAGGAAGAATCTGGGCATATTAAAGCATCTGCAAGACTGTATCCGAAGTAGCTATAAATTTCTCTAAAGGACAACAGGGCAGAGGAGAACTTAAACGTCAGGCCCAGATAAGGAAAGGATGCCCATACACAACAGCAGTGGATAAGAGATACAGTGTAACAGGGGCTGCACCTCCGGCCTCAGCTTAAAAATCTTGCTTTTGCTTGAAGAAGGCACAGGCACTGGAGCCAAGGTGACCGTGTGGGGTCTGACATCCTGAAGCTTACATCTAGGTTACGTGCAGCGCTTTTCAAAAATGCAATCCCCTCTGTGACTTTGTTCCGTGGGTCCCCCATCATCACTGCCCCCCACTTTTCAGACTAGACTGCCTTTTTCTGAGGCTCCAGATGCAAGAGTGGGAGACGCAGTGTGCTGGAAAGGACACTGCAAGCATCCAACCCAAGATCCTCTCTCCGCAGCTGACAAGCTTCAGTGCAGGTTATGCTGGGGGTAAGAAACATCCTTGAAATCGCTGTGCTTTAGAACAAAACAGGATTTAAATCCCACTCACACCACATGGTTACAACAGGACCCAGGGTGGGGGATGCTGCTCACTGTAGTCACTGAGGGGCACAGGGATGGGGTCCCGAGGACACGGGGTTCGCACCCCAGCACTGTGCTCACACTGCACTGACCAGAAAGAGTTGTGTGTGCACGCCTCATGTGACAAGGGCAGGGGACCCCAGGGGACCCCAATCACAGCAGGGGCCGGAAGAGGGCCAGAAGGCCAGTCAGCCGCCCCGGGGGCTGCTGTGCAAATGGAAACCTTGAAATCCAGAGAAATGAAAGTGCTCCGCCTGGATCTCTGTGGGGAACCCCACCTTCCCTTTCTCTCCCTCTCTGGACAATTATGTTTGGGTGGGGCTTCACCACGGTAGTGTAGGGTCCTCAAATCTTAAGAAATCCACAGCCTGCCCTGCCAAATTAAACTCCAATGGGCCTATTACGAGCATCCACCCACAAAACGCAATCGAAACACACAACAGGCATGTTCTTCCAACCCACATTCAACGTGAGCCACGACATCACTCGCATGGCTTCAGTTTTTCAAATGGAAGGTGGTACGTTGTAAAGCAAAGCATACTTTGTACGGGGTGCCAGTTCGAAACCTCGCAAGCGAATTATCAGAATCACTTCATTCCTGAACAGATGAGAATTTTGTGACTTATAAGTCCCTTCCTGTCGAAAAATATTCATCTCAAATTGCTTTCAGATGACACTCATCAACAGTTTTAAAAATAAATACACGACTAGAAGAGTAAATTTATAATGGAAAACACAAACTGCCTTCACTTCATTGCATGACTCCAGGTAAGGCATCTTCAAACCAATCCCGGGTTAATCACAATCCCCCCGAAACCTAACTCACTTCCTATCCAGGAGCCTGCCAATCAGAATAGTCAACACGACCGGTATTCTGCCCCCAGACACGGCCAGGCAGGGCTGAAATCATCTGTTTTATGAAAGTCCCTCTTTCTGTTCCCTCCTCCAACCTTTCAAGAGGGCTGCGCCTCCACCGAGGCGGCCTCGGAGATTTCCATCCCTTACAGAGAGCTCAGATGAGGTTAGTTGCCTTCCTCATTAGATGTCACAAGAAGAAAAATGACACCGAATAGCCTGTTACGCATATTGAGGTACTCTTGCTCGTCAAACTCCATTAAGTTCTTATAAACCTCAATTAAGTAAAAGAACAGCTAATTAGAACAGTCTGTTTTCAGTAGCAGTACAACTCAGCAAGGAAGATGAGGACAAGACCCTGTGTCTAACTGCTCCCTGTCCCATGTGCCCGGCCCTCAGTATTTGGGACTAGACAGTGCATTTGTTCTTACTTATTTTAAGTAAATTGACCTCGACCTACGGAGATTCCCCTCTATATCGTCAGGCCTCTGGGAGGTGTGTGTTTGGGAAACATCCTCTGTAGCTGGAGGAAATCCAGAGCAGGCAAGAACACAGCCTGCATTTGTTAAGATTTGAACTGGATCAAAACTTTTAAGTGAAATGGGGGAGGGGGGAGGAATAGTCACAACCATTTGTGACTTCAGGGACATCATTTAAATAATGTTCCACATTCACCTAATTTCAACAGTTGAAAAACTATCAATAATTTTATCAACAATGGAAAATACTAATAGAGATGATCATTAGGTATTTAATAAATGCCTACTGAAAAAAAATCATACCTACATAACAGTATAATTGGGGTCTAGATAGCATGGAAATGTGATTTAAAAAGATTCAAACTAGCCCTGACTGGTGTGGCTCAGGGGCTGGGAACTGACCTGAAAACCCAAAGGTCACCAGCCGGACTGCTGGTCAGGGCACAGGCCTGGGCTTCATCCCGGGTTGGGGGCGTGTGAGAGGCAACTGACCGATGTTTTGCTCTTAAGTTGGTATTTCTCTCCCTCTTTCTCCCTCCCTCCCCCTCCCTGTAAAAATAAATTAATAAAAAAATTTTTTAAAAAAGGCTCAAACTGTAAAAGCAGTCAATATATACTGTGGTAGTCCTCGAAACAAAAATACATATTTCAAACGAAAAGAACTTGAAGTCTCTGTTTTCTTGTGTCATTAATTATTGCCACAGACTTTTTTTAGTGTGGGAGTGGGTAAAATTGCTGTGATTAAAGATTTAAGCTTTCAAGCAATGTTCGACTAAAGTTAAAAAAAGTAGCCATGGTCCTGGACTCTCTGTCAACGGTCCTTCTTGCCTCCTTCGCTTACTCACTCTGAAACACACTGAATATCCGCCCACACTCCCTGCCCTGCGCCGTCGCGGGGGTCCAACACGCCACGCCATGTAAGCAGAAATGCAGTAAAATCTCTTAAAACATTCTGACATATAATGAACCCCAGGTAAATTCCCACTTAACTATTTCCAGAGGAAAATCCTCGTGACTTACCCCGAATAACTGTCCCTTTTCTTCACCAAAGGAATCTCCTTACCTGAGAGAAACGGCGTGGGGCCCGTAGATCTCTCTGACCGCCGACAGGTCGGCCTCGAGCTGCGGGTGCTTGTGGAGCTCCCCGTCGTAGTTCACCTGCGGGGCGGAGCGCGGGAGAGAGCAACACGCACACCACGTCACAACCACCGTCTCACGGTTCCGTGCAACGTGCAAAGCCTCGCTGATGGACAGGTTTACAGAAACAGAACAAGGCACCGGATGCACCCATGTCCTAACAGGAATCGCCCAGTTTAAAATTTAACGTTACCCTGGAGCCATATAATGAATTCTTTTATACATATATATAAAATAAGTTCTTTTATATACATAAAAAGTAAATTTTCATGTCTATGTACACATGCGCCTAGTGGCTGTACCACTCCTGCATCTTTAAATTATTATTTTCTTCCTAACAATCTTCAACAGTTAACATTAGCACAAGAGAAAAAAGGAAAACAATGGATGCCAATAAAGGGAACGCTCAGTAAATGTTTATAAAGGTTAATCCTCTTCTATTTAAAACGAAATCCATGTTTTTGTTAGAACTTATCATTTCAAAATCCCGACTGAGTGCAATACGCCGAAGAAACCCAAAGCCAAGGGCAGATGCAACGCGGTGCGCAACCCCACCAGGATGAGGTCGGCCACGTTCCCCGTCAATGAACGGCTGCGGTCGGAACGGCGGAATAACCCTGGTCTCCGAAGCAGCGCGGGATATGAGACGCGGCTGAGTCGCGGAGCGCCGTGGTTACTGAACCCGGAACCACACAGGCCCCTCCCTGAGGCCATGAGCGCGCACGGCCACCCACCGGGACACGCAGGCCCGCGAACCTGGAGGGAGACGGGTGTTGGGAGGACCTCATGTGCTTACCTGTCCTCCGTAATAGAATTCCTCGGAGTCATTATCCCCTTCAGAGTCTTCTTCCACTGTGCTGCTCTGCCTGGACTCCTGAAAAGGACAGAGCACGAAGACAACGTCAGCGGTTAAACTAGCTGGTCTCCTTCTGAAAAGAAAGCAGCAGGTGGCCACACGAGGTGGGTCTTTGCGTGTTGCCTGTGTTCCGTGTGCCAACGCTCTCACGTGGTGTGAGCGAGAACACAACAGCAGTGAGAGACGGTCTGGAGAGTTCATTAAGCTCTAGGCGTGTATTTTGCATATCCGAGCTGTACAATTTAATATTTGATATATGCATTTCATATTTAACCAATATATTATACAATGTTGTATACAATAGTTATTAATATATAATAATTGACCAATATATAATATTTCCTATATAGCCAATTATAACTTTCCATTTGCTCTGATAAAACATCTAACAAGCTCCTATTAATTCAATCTCTTTAGATTTCAATTTCCAATGAGTCTACATTCAACACCATCTTGCTCTGCTTCCAGGTGAACCGGCTGCGTTCTGGGTAAGTCCCTCCGCATGACATCACAGACGGTCCCCACTCCCACCGCCAGCCCCACAAACGGCATGGAGGAGACACAGAGTCCAATAATATGAAAATAATAAACAGGAATCTCATTATAAAAAGCTTTCAGAGGACAGAAATTGCTTTCGATTTCAGATTCAAAAGGATATTCAAGATGCTGAACTTGAAGTTTGAATTTCTAATTAACTGAACCACATCTGTTATGTGTCCACAGTCCAAACAATGAACATGCATCTGAATTAACTAATGATGACTATTAGTTACTGTCCCTGTTCCCAACACCGTTAAAATAATCAGGAAAAAGGTAGCCTCCTTCAGATACATACAAGAATCTTTTAATACAATGTTTTATAATCACTCCTAAATTCCTAGATCAAATTTCCAATTCTTAAAACAAAAAACTTAGAAAAAGAAATCTGGGTTTGATAAAACGCTAACAGGTTTCGGTGTTAGCAACAGTTCTGCTAAATCAGCGGTTCCCGGTGCGGCTGGGGAAGAACGGGAGGAACCACCATGAACCACGCAGCACCGAGAGGGCCGGGCTGCCCGCCCTATTGATGGGACACTCGCCGATAATAAGACGACTATCCCCCGGCCTGCGCTGCTTTAGCTAGACATCACATTTTACAAATGGAATTTTAAGGGTCCCCTCAAAAGCATGTATAGCCACATACAGTTATCACAAGTCTAAGCTACGTAACTGCTCCTCAGTCAACATTATTTGATGAAAATACAGAGAATAGGGTAGGTTTGCATGTACTTCATTTAGACAAACAAGACAGTACATTCCATTATTTTAAAGGGAGCTTCCTTTTTAGAGTTAGTTTTAGGCCACTACCTTCTTCCCACATAGTAAGTCCCTAAGGCGCAAGGTTTGAGCTTCAGTTACTACATTCAATCTTAATTTAAATACCAATGATTATATCAACTACAAACACACAGTAAATTTAAAATATATCTAAACTGTTTTAAAGAAATATAAAATATAATCTACATACCTCCCCATTTTCCTTCTGTAATTTGGATTTTATGGATAAGCAACAGTTAATGTCATTTGTTTTTCTTAATTCTGAAAGTTATAAATGAAAAAAATATTTTAGTTTTAATATACTATTAACAAACATTCACAAGTTTCAGTGTAAAAATACCCTTTAGATGATTCCCTCCTTTGCAAGAAAATTAAGGGATATTCTGAAATGATGTGTGTTGGGGAGTTGCATAATATACAAGTCATCTGATTTCTCACGGCTCATAAAGATACAAAGTAAAAATGCCACCATGGAGATGCATTCAGCGCCCCTGTGTATTTCACAGGGTCTATACGGCCTTGAGTATGCGTTTTAAGTGTTCATTTTGTCTAATGGTATCGTTACACGTGAAATATTTTCATAAGGGTAAATATCAACATAATATACTTATACAAGACTTTTTTAAAGTACTGTTAAGTTATGCACTTAAAAACTGTTGAAAAACAAGCTAATGTACTTTAGATAGAGAATCTGTATGAAAAACCAGATTTCTAGATGCTGAAGAAAGATGTTACATGAGCTGAAGGAAACCAAAACACAAAGCTATCTACAACGAAAAAAATGTCAACCTAGAACAAACAGAGTATTCCTATTACCTGTTGCTATTCGATGAAAAATTACTGGAATTGGTTCTGTAGTAACTAATACATCTTCATCATTTTCTGAACTTGATACATACGTATTATCTGCATAGAAATATAGACAATTAAAGGCATAGTAACTTGAAAAAGCACATCCTTCACAAAAATAAAAAGTTATAGCCACATCACTTCTAACACCCATGAAGCACACACACTACCGTTCTAATAAATGTCAGGAAAAAATGGAGTAAATCGCAAATTTACGCATGAACTAATTGTAAATGGCCTCCTTAAAGATGGTTGCATCAGCTAGATGGATAGACACTCTCCAGGTGTATCCAAAACATTTCACAGGTGGCAACAACTCATTTGGATGCAACTGGGTACCCTAACTCACTGAACAGGCCCTGCCCACTGCCAATCTCTACAACAGGAAGCAGTGTTCGTGAATCGGGGGAGAGAGTCCAACAGGACACCTGGTCCCCCAAAAAGACTCCATGCCAAGTAGTTAAGGGATGTGAGCTAAAGCTTTTGTGGTAAATCATACTTCCCATATAACTCTAATATAGGTTTTGTTTTCTATTTTTTTATTTTTTTTATTTTTCAATTACACTTTATTATCAATAATATTTTGTACTGGTTTCAGGGGGTACAACATAGTGGTTAGACAGTCATATACCTTACACAGTACATGTTCTTAAACTGATACAAAGTCTCACAATTCTTCTTCCACAAATTAACTTTACCTAGATAATGGTACACAAGTTAAATGCATAGAACTTTGAATTATTCCATAGAACACTGAATCATTCCATAGATTCTCTAAGTTTCTTATGCATTTTTTTGTTTCCTCTAGAAAAGATACTTTTATACATTTAGGATTGTTCCGTGACAAATACTGGTGTTCAAGGATATGACATCATAACAGAACACAAGATTGTTTATTCCGCTTTGTCCACTGGCAATTACAGCGCATCTGGGAGAGAGCGGTTTAACAGACATGCCACCAATTCATTAATAATGGTCCCACAACACACTCGGAGATGTGTAAAGCACGTATAAATATAAAAACAAAAGCATAAGATGTCCCCAGCACCTCATGGGGGCCTGCAGCAGGGGAAAAGGGTGTTCAGATGACCGACTAAACACCCCATCGAAGACTGAGTCGGGTTTTCGTCATACTGCGCTGTGCCCGGAGACCACTGACAGACACTAAGTCGTTACTTTACTCCCGAAGAAGCTCCTGCGCTGTCTTCAGCCCCCAAGTGGGTGAAGACCGAGGTGTGAGTTCACAGAGAAGCAACACCCACAGCCCGAAGGCTCCCATGGCTACCCAGGGAGGTCACAGGACACACGTGGGGGTGAGATCGAAATCAAGCGGGTTGCCTCCTTACTCTGACCTGTTCCAATTACAAATTTCGCCTCGTTTCATGTCCAAGCAGCGTTAAGGAAGGTACGAGATTTCTGTGTTTATCAAGTGGGGCTGTGGATTATGAAGCGGATTTGATACCAGTTTGCTTTCATTGTTTCATCTTAGCTGAACCTCCTTATCTGCGGCCTCTTCTTTCAGGAACCTTATTATACTTCCAGGTGAGGATTCGAACAACCCTGAATCAAAGTCAGTCTTTAAGTGTCTTAAACTCTCATGCATGCAGAGTCCTACCAACTCAAAGCTCCTTGCTTCTGAATCATTTAATTAGCTTTGCCCTGTGCACAATGGGCCCCTTGAAGCAAACTTACGGAGAAAGGGGGAATTAAAAGCATTAAAGCAACGGAGGAACAGCGGACCACCACCCAGAAGGGGAGACAGGAAGGCTGTCGAGCGGACACAGTCTCATGCAGTATCTCAGTGTCGCGGGACGAGGGGGATTGACGGGAGCATCGGAGGCAAGTAAATTGGGGCGTTCTGTTTAAGGAAGTGGGTTAGAGGGTGAGATGGCTTACGGACAGTGGGGTCACGGACAGACAGCGACGTCTGGTTCAGGAGAATATAGTTTGGTGAACGCACGTTTAAGGCTGAAGGACAAGACTATGTATCAAACGTATGGTTTTCTAAGAGATTTTGTACCAGTTTGAATTTTGACTAGTATTTAGACATTAGAACACTTTTAATTTCTGTTTGGGGCTTAATTTATTCAAACCACAATTGTTGGGAACCGCCCTGCCTGGTCTCAGAAGCTGTAATCCCCTGTGGCTAAGGCTGAGGAGAGGACCTTGGGACCATAAGCCACTTAGGAGACAAAGCTCATCTTCCTCGTAGGGGCACCCCCTTCTTCAGGTTTCATGACAAGAATGGGACCCTGCTTGGCCCCAGGCGGATGACTGGTTGGCCAATGATGGGTAAGATTCCTTAAAAGAGGGATGACCTAAGACAGGCACGGTCACAAAAGGGCCCCAGGGAAGGCTTGAGGAGCTATAGAAAAAGGGGGTGATGGACCCTCACCCTTCAGCTTTGACATAGCCTGAGTCCTCATTCTGTCTGCAGAACTCTCCTAATCTCTCGGCTACCTGCCTTGGCCTGCCTGACTTAAGCCTGAGACAATGCTTTGAGCCTGAAGCAATGCTGGAGGTGGCTGCTGCCCTGTACTGGAAAGGGCGGGTTCTCTAGGGCAATCAGGCCTAAGAAAGAATGCATAAAATCCTATGAAACCTACTTTGCCAATACTCTCAATTTAAATGATAAGGGTCCAAGCAGGAAGTGAGTTTGTTCCCCAAAGTTTTATGGCCCTTTAACTACCTGACCCTAACTCAGAATAAGCCCTCAGAGTTCTTTGAATGTTATCTATTGTTTAATCATTTCTGCCTGACAATGACTGATGAGCTTTATGCATACACCCTGTAATTCTGTGCAAATTGAACCCAATAAAACCTTGTCTAGGCAAGGGTTGGGCGCTCTCCCCTTGAGAGAGTGGCCGAGGTGCTCCAAGGTTTTTTGTCCCCTTGGGAGAGAAGCCTCACCGTCCCTTTCACTCCACAGGACTCAGCAGCCCGTGTGACTTTGTCTCATCTCATCCATAACAACGCGGACCCCAGGAGCCGGGATCCACGTCACACAGTGTTTTCAGGTGTCATGACAGTATCTATTACATCGCCTTTACGGACAGAATTAACAGGCCAGATCAGAGAGGTCCACCCGAGGCGAAAACAGAAGTGCGGGGACGCGGACCAGCTCCGGAGTCCAGGCCCGGCTGCCCCCTCCCCGCCCGGCTGCCCCTCCCTGGCTGCCCTCTCAACACCAGCCCCGTGGGCCCGACTATGAAATGAAGGGGTCACCCAGCTGCAGAACTGGATTCTGTGCTTTCTCATGTTGTTGCCTAAATCTCTAAATCGTCCTCAAACCATCTGGACATCTGTAATAATGTCCGCATCTTTGTTTAGGCATGGAACAGTGGAGCACAAAAAGGGTCAGGAACGCATTTATTCAAGGTGACGGGATGAGTCAGCCACAGAAGGGAACGTTCTGGAGCTCGAATTCCCTCAGCACCGGAAATCCCCCGCTGGACCCGGAGCCGCTGCTGGCCTGTTCCCTAGCCCTTGTGAGGAGGGCTGGCAGGTTCCTGGCCAGGACCTGTGGTCGAGGGCCCGTGGTCTTTGGTTAAGGCCGGTAGGAGGAGCAGGGGTATTTTCCCCTCCCTTCCCACCAGACCGTGCAAGCAAGACGGGAAGTACGTGGACCACGGGAGCTCCAGAAGCGCGTCTGCTCAACTACCGCTTTTATTCTATTTCCCCTGCAACATAATTTAGGCCGAGTCATCCCATTACTCATCCCTATGAAACTTGACAGAAGTAATTATGTAACAATTACATTGTTGTTATAACATAGGTACTTTCCTTCCTTGAACGTTATATGCAATATTCATGTTCACCCCCCAAGCCAA